>CAUJRU010005037.1:57500-77500 GCA_963277665.1 Viscum album
TTGATACCTAACATAATGCAGAAAAGGATCCTTGAAGAACCAAAGGATAACCCAAGGGTTCTTAGTAAATACTTTTACAAAATGTTCTAACTTTAGGTAGAAATAAACTCGCGCAAGAAAGGCTCTGTAAGATGTTGATCCTAAATGAGAAGATTGGTTGCGGAGAAAAACGAAGATGGATTCGCATTCACACACATAGGAATTATATAAGAACAATAAAAATCTGTGATTTTTTTTTTTTGAAAAATGAGAAACAGATCTCTTTAGAGTAATAACACTATTACAATACTCATAAAGAAAGAATCGTAATAAATGCAAACAGGAGGTATCTTTTACCCAGTACCGAATAGTTTGAACCAAGATTTCCAGATGGACAGGGTGAGGTATCAATATATCTAACACAAAACTTAAACGTAAAAATTTGTCCTCTAAAAAAGGAAACGTTGAATGAATTGGTCGTAAATTTTGCGATTTTTTGAGTTCTTTTCCTTCTAGGGAAGATATTAATCGCATAGAAAATGGAATTTCCGCAATAGCTGCAAACCCCTCTGAGATCTGTTGAGAATAAAAATTTTTCTTGTGCCCAAGAAAGTCGTTTTTGTTAGAATCATTAACAGAAGGAATCAAAAAATTCTGTTGATACATTCGAATAACTAAACGTTTTACAACTAGGAAACTGTAGTTTGTGTCATAACCTTTATTTCGATTGGACAACAAAATGGGCCCGTTTAAAACAAAACCCGAATCGTGTACAAGTGCATAAATATACTCCTGAAAGATAAGGGGATATAAAAATTCGTCTTGCCAAGATCTATCTAGTTCTAAATATCCTTGGAATTCCTCCATTTAAAAAAAGACCGGAAACGAAAAGAAAAGTCGAGGGTTTCTTGGGTTATAAAATGATACATAGTGCGATACAGTCAAAACAAGGTATTCTAGTACAAAAAATAGTTACCTCGGAAACAGGTAAACTCATCAACGGACTTTCTATCTTTTTTCCATCTAATTGGTTTCATTCCTATATAAGATAAGAAAAGAAGATGGTTAGAAATCCTTTATTTTTTCAACTCAATCGCTCTTTTGATTTTGGAAAGGAAAAAGTATCCTTATCAATATACTGTTTCTTCTACACATTCATCTCCATTTTCTCTTCTAATGGAAAATGTCTAATAGTTAGGATTCACAAGAAAATCGGTAATTCACTCCTGGAAAAACCGTCCCGCATCAGTCACTAATTTATTTTTAACGTTTAATTAGGGCGGGTAATCGTTCCAATTAAGAACATAAGCTCGTTGCTTTTTCTTTCCTTACAATTAGAGCCATAAGGCTCGATCCGTGTATTCAATCGACCCAACTTTGAATTCATTTGGTTTTGTTCTAAAAATCTTTGTATCGATCTAATAAGAACAGAATTTTTTCATAATTCTCCATTGATACGACATGCTCTTTTTTCCATTCATTCCTTTCAGGATCAGTCGTGGTCTTACAAACTCTACCGATGGTGTGGACGAATCCCTTGCTTCATCCAAATGTGTAAAAGGCCCTAGCCGCACTTAAAAGCCGAGTACTCTACCATTGAGTTAGCAACCCAAAGAGAGTATAGAATATAGGTACAATCGAGATCAAAATAACGAAATTAGACAAGCCGACCAAAACGTTGAATTAGCAAAAAAGAAAAAAGGATCAACTGACAAGAAATTTTCAAATAAAAAACTAGACTGTTTCTTAGAGATTTTCATCCACTATATTATAGATTACATATATATATTCGCTTTTTTCTCTATCTTTCTATCTCTATATTCTCAGATATTCTTTTTTTTTATCTATTTCCTTATAAGCAGTTTTGGATCACAACAAATTCAACGAATCTTTGAATAAAGTAAAAACCAAAACCTGTGTTTTGTATGTAGGACAACCAAATAGAAAAAAACAGATCCGTTTACACTTGAATTATATTTGTTCACTACACTCTTGTCAATATGTATGTTTAAAAAAAGAAGAAATATATAGAACGAAAATGAAAGAAAAGAAAAAAATAAATTGAACAAATAAAAAAGAACTTGTGTTGGATTGGCACTATCTAAATTAGCTAAATAAGGTAGATGATTAGAGTAGATGATTAGAAAAGAATGTAGATCTAAATACAAAAGAAGTAGAAAAATATCAATAATTATACGTCAAACAATTAAGGCTTTTTGCATATAGTTTCAATGAAAAGCACCCAATTGAAATGAATGTCAGAATTTTTTATTGCTAGCTCCAATTCCTACCGTTAGTTATTTGGTCAATCTAAAACTCGCTTGGTTTATTCACTTGATCCTTTTTTCTAGACGTCTTATATAAATATAAAAGGTTTTTTTATCAATCACAATCATTAAATAAAGGAGACAGAGCCTCCGGCGAGAACAATACAAAATAGGCCGGAATAGAGCAAAAGGAATGGTAATAAGAAAGAAAGGATTCTATCAAACTATATACGAATCGCTCAAGTTTCTTTCTTGTTGTATTTTTTTTTTCTAATTTTATAATTATTTAATATTTAATTAAGTGAATGTCGTTTCATTAGTCATTAGAGCGAAGTTCTTTAAAAACTTCTGCTTTCTTTAAAATATCATAAACAGTTCCGGTAGGTTGAGCGCCCCTTTCAAGAAAATATATAATAGCGGGAACATTTAAATAAGTTTGATTCTTTATCGGATCATAAAAACCAACTTTCCGAAGATCTCTTCCTTCTCGTCGGGACCGAACATCAATTGCAACAATTCGATAGACGGCTCATTGGGATAGATTATATGAACAATACCCCCCCTAGAAACGTATAAGAAGTTTTCTCCTCGTACGGCTCAAGAAAAATGATTTCTTTTTTTTTTCAAGTTCTGGATAGAAAAAATTCTAATGACAAATAGATCCATAAAATCATGAAAGTAATTCGACTAAGAATTAAGCCCCGTTTGTTCTTATTCTTCTTTCCTAAAAAAACCACTTGCACTCATAACTCAAGTTGAATAACTCTCAAATAATTCAAAAGAAACATTTGGTTTCTATTTTTTGAGTGGTCTCTAACCCCCCTTATCTGGTTTATTTAATCTCTATTGGAATTCTTTATTCTTATTCGAACCCGGTTGTTGATAAAATTGAGAAAGAGAAGGGCCTTTCCTTGTTTCGGAATCTCTTTACTTTGAATCGTTAGGTTTATACATTACTTCGTTGATCTTTAATCCTTTCAAAATGGCAGCAACATGCCCTTTTTGTGATTGTTTATCAAAGAAAAGAATCATACAAATACTTGATTCTCTCACAATATATTTTGTTATCGAAAAGGTTTCTTAACTCCAACAAATTTCCCTTTTGGGTTGGAAATTTGGCGGGATTGGATCTTTTCGATTTAGTTGTCAAAAATATCCTTACGAAGTTGTTCGAATTTATTGATTCACACTAACCCTAGATTCTTGCTCTTAAGAAATGAATCAATACTTTCTACTCGAGCTCCATCATGTACTCGTTACTAGTTTAAATTAACTACAACACAATAAAAAAAAGTGTGGGTCCTAGTCTAACCGAACAGGAGATGTCGAGCCAAGAGCACCTTTTTATATAAAAAATGATGGATCTAAAAATCCACACTAGATCGTGTCCTTCAAGTCGCACGTTGCTTTCTACCACATCGTTTCAAACGAAGTTTTACCATAACATTCCTCAAATTTTGAACCGGTATGCAATTGATTCAATTATGGAATCATGAATAGTCATTGGTTTAGTCAGTACATACATAGAAATCTATACTTTAATTCTATCTATATTCTATACTCTATTTTAATATATATATATATATATATTTTAATTAATAGAGTATATATATTCCTATATCCTATATATAGTCTATTAATGTATTCTTTGATTCTGTTAGATTATTTACTTAGATTATTTACATTAATAAAAAAAATTCTATCTAATTTTGGTTTATATCGAACTATAAGATAAATTAATAAATGGAAAAAAGATTCCTAATTCAACATCATTATTGGAAGTTTATTATTGATTGAGCTTTACATTTCCAAAAAAAGCCAAAAATGCATACAGCTTTTTTCTAGAACTCAACATTAATGATTTAAATAAAAACGATTGGTATATCGAAACGATAACTTGGAAAAACAAATCTGCTTTTTTTCACAAAAATAGTAAACCCTTCTTACTGAGATCAAAGGTTATATAGATAAGATATGAATATTTCTTCATTTTATACGTTACGTGGGGTTCACTAAATTTTCCATTAAGGCGAATAGAATGTCTGAATCACCTTCCAGTACATAGAGTTTTACTTATTCATTTCATTCGTTATAAAATAAAGAACAAAACACGAAATACCTAAAAATGAAGTTCCAGATGTAATTTGAAACTTCATTTTTTTAGAATTCGATTCAAAATATAAGTTTGGTAGATATGTAAATCAACACCTTTTATTGTTGATTAATTCTTATCTACCTCCGCCCAGTTCTCCAGAGGTATCAGGGGCCAGAACCCCCCACAAACCTTTTTATTTACATACAATACACAATATAAACTGTCTAGGTACAAAACGAAACAGACCTAACTTCAATATTTGTTCTTCCGTGTTTCAACATAGTTAACATAAGAACTTGAATCCTATTGATTGAATTCAATCAATAGCAACAATATCAATATCAATAAGTACTAAAATAGACTCTTGTTTTGTTTCGAATACATATACACAATACGGAGAATTTAAAATTTAGCTGCCTCATTTAAAGGATAGAGAATGTAGAAGTGCTTTCACATTTGAATTCTGAATGTATCTTTGAGAAGTCTCTTAATATTAACATAACTATTAGTATATTTTTAGTCGATTTAATTGTTGTAATTTAAATTTACAGAACCAATCTATTATCCTATCTTGCCTATATTAGATCACAATTAGATTCAGTTATATTTATGTGTGCTTTGAACCCACTTCTGTTTGTGAAAAAGAGAAAATTCAGAAGCGAATCTTTAAAAAAAAATAATAAAAGCGAAAGAAGACAAAAATTCTCTATACTTATTATTACTAAAGTAAGACTAGACTTTATAATAATAATATATATTCCAACCCAAACAGTCCCTTAAATTTTAGGATAGAATCCAGATGCTCTGGGACGGAAGGATTCGAACCTCCGAATAGCGGGACCAAAACCCGTTGCCTTACCACTTGGCCACGCCCCACTTCGATTTCTATTCTACACTAATATTGTTATTGATTGTTCGTCAATTCCCGTCCAAATATCTATAGAATCCCCTCAATTGTTATTAGGATTTTCACCCGTGTAGGTAGAGAATGAAACTGAATTTCTTGATCATTACATATAATTTAATTAAGATAATGTATGAAAGTATGATTTTTTCTATTCTCTTTTTATTTGAGAATGGAAGAGTTTTTGATTGAGGAAGTTCAAAAAAAAGAAAGGATTTTTGATCTACTTTGCTTTCTTTATTTTTAGCTTATCTTATATCAATAACTCAAAAAAATGCAATAATCTTCAAAAAAAAAGATGTCTGCTATGTTTAATATCTTTAGTTTGATCTGTACTTGTCTTAATTCTGCCCTTTCTTCGAGTAGTTTTTTATTCGCCAAATTGCCCGAGGCCTACGCATTTTTGAGTCCAATCGTCGATTTTATGCCAGTCATACCTCTACTCTTTTTTCTACTAGCCTTTGTTTGGCAAGCTGCTGTAAGTTTTCGATGAAATTTCAAATATTGTCCTAGAAAAATGAATGGTTTATTCGAGAAAAAAGTCTAATATGGTTTGGTTATACTAAAGAAATGAAATAGATGAAAAGATCAGATCTATCTTATAGTATTAACTCTCCAATTCCAATTTCAACTATAAAAAGTCTTGGGTAGGATAGCTTCGCAAACTTGGAATAACTTCCTTTCTTGTTCTAACAAAAATTTCCGTGAAAGACCGTGTGAGGTCTTCAACCAAAATTGTGGGTAGGAAAGCGGTTGTTTATATTTGAGAAAAGTTAGACTCCTAACACTTAACAAACAAATGCATTTTTTTCTTCTTTTTTTGATTTACAGAAACTACTAAAATTCTCGGTGTCAAAATAGAATATATGGGGGAATCTATTCTCTTTTTTACCCAAAAAGATCTTGGAGATTGTGTAATGCTTACTCTCAAACTCTTCGTTTACACAGTAGTGATATTCTTTGTTTCTCTATTTATTTTCGGATTTCTATCTAATGACCCAGGACGTAATCCTGGACGTGAAGACTAAAAGAGGAGTTTCCTTACTTTTTTGAGTGTCTTTTTATTTGATAAAAAAATTTGATAAACAAATAAAAAGAATTCGAGAAATTCGAAAGAAAGAGAAAAAAAGGCAAATCATCAACAGAACCGGAAAGAGAGGGATTCGAACCCTCGGTACGAATAACTCGTACAACGGATTAGCAATCCGACGCTTTCGTCCACTCAGCCATCTCTCCCTATTGAAAAAAGCCATTACTAATTACATTACAAAAAAGAATTACTAATTACTATAGTTAGATTACACAAAACGTGCCATTTTAAAAATCTTTTTTTCGGTTTTCAATTCAATATTTCAATATACAATCAATCAATATTTCAATATACAATCAATAATATAATTATATAATAACAATAATAAATATAAAATTTCAATTCGAAATTCTTTCAGATTCTAGACTCTTATAAATTCGAGAGCGAGAGAATAATTTATACATTCTATTATATTATACATTCGATTCTATAATAGAATAATGAACCTGAAATAGAAGTCAAATTATTAATTAGTTAAATTATTTATTCAAATTCTATTTTAAAATAAAAATTTTTATCTCTTTTTAAATCTATTATTATTTTATTATATATTCTATATATTATATTCTATTAGAATTCATTCTATTGTAATAGATACAAGAATTTAATACATTATATTATCTCTATATAAGCATAAACCGAATATAGATACTTGTAGATTTTCTTTTTATATAGATATAGAAAAAGTCCGATATGGTATATATAAACAGAATATAGAAAAAAAACAGAATAGAGAAAAAATATGTATACAAACATATTATGCAAACAAACATCTAGAATATAGAAATTCGAATATATAAATACATGTCGAAATCAATAGAAAAAGTGAAAGAAAAAAAAATGAATAAAAAAAAACAGAAAGACTTTTAGCGAAAGGCCTTTTATTCCCATGGCCTGGCCTGGTCAATACCTTGCCGGGCCTTTTTTGAATTCAACGGACCATCAAATTTTTCATTTTTTTATAACTATATTAACACTATGATCAAGATAAATAGTATAAAAAAAATAGTATGAGATAAGAAAGAAATAGTCAAAAAAATACTTGTTTTTTTGAAGCAAGAAAAAAGGAATGTTTCTAGTCTTTCGATATCGAATCAAAATGCCCTTTTGCTTATCCTTTCTTAAAAAAAAACTCTAGGTTCTTGCACAATTCGTCTATGTATGACTTTAGCAATTTTGTTGAAACATATCCGTCAAAACGTTCCACCCCAAAATAGAACTTTGTAATGAGGTCTTTAATTTAAATCTATTTTCGGACTATCCAAAAGTTCAATACTCTCATTTTTTTCAGGATTTTTTTATCATACTTTCTTGATTACGTTAACGTTGTTCGACAAAAATTCCATTTCGATACAATAATAGCATTGTAGCGGGTATAGTTTAGTGGTAAAAGTGTGATTCGTTCTTTAAGAGTTAAGGGATCTTTCAATTGGATTCCTAATACGATAAAAACTCTATTTCTTAAAAGGAATTAATCCTTTCCCTCTCAATGACAATTTTGAGGAGAATTTTCAATTCTCGTAATTTGTATACAAAAATCCATTATTAGTTGAATAATGGAAAATTTGGATTATGAAATTACGAAACATAATTGGTTTTGAATTGGATCAATACTTCCAATTGAATAAATATGAGTAAAGAATCCATGGATGAAGATACAAATATGAATTTTTAATCGTAACTAAATCTTCAATTTTTTATTTGTAGAGAGGACATTGAAGCAAAAAAATGGCTAAAAAAGGATAACTTTAGTTTACTAAAGGCATCAACCGGCATATTCTATTCTTTTAGCTCGGTAGAAACAAAAATTTTCTCCTCAAGATTCTATAAAATAGAAATAGAGAACGAAGTAACTAGAAAGACTTTTAGAATATTAATCTTCTAGAGGGATCATCTAGAAAGCAAGTACTTTTGAATGCCTTCAGACAAAAGCTGACATAGATGTTATGGGTTAATTTTTTTTGTTCCCATTCTAGATTTGGATCCGGCAATTTTTCCATATTCCATAAAGGAGCCGAATGAAATCAAAGTTTCATGTTCGGTTTTGAATTAGAGACGTTAAAGGCGTCGACTATAACCCTTAGCCTTCCAAGCTAACGATGCGGGTTCGATTCCCGCTACCCGCTCTCTTTTTTTAATGCATTCAAAAATGCATTAATTCCCGAAATTCTTTCATCTCACATCACATATAATCTGATTCGAACAATAAATAGGACAGAAAAATGGTAACGAGAAGCGTCCATTGTCTAATGGATAGGACAGAGGTCTTCTAAACCTTTGGTATAGGTTCAACTCCTATTGGACGCAAAATTTTCCATATGTTTTTCGATATCGACGGGGTTTTTTGATATTCGTTTTTTTATAGTCTAAAGAGAAACAATTTGAATCAGAAATTTTTATTTTAGTTTCTTTTTTTTATATTAATCAAAAAATATATATATATAAATTTATTTGCTTTGATTTTTGATTATTAAGCTAAGAAGGTTCAATTTTTTTAGGCCTATACCTGAAGTAGAAAGCGTTCCGTCTGTTCTTGAATACCTTCTTTTAAAAGGTCTTGCGCTTCCTCAGTGAGTGTCTTGGTAGAAGATATAATTTCTTGGAACTGCGGTTTATTCGTTTTGAAGTACTTACGTAAGTCATCAAGAAATGGACTTACCTGTCCAATTTCTAATGAATCAAGATAACCATTCGTTCCAGTATAAATAGTTATTATCTGTTCTTCCACCGCCAGGGGGGAAGCTTGAGATTGTTTAAGCAATTCACGTAATCGTTGGCCTCTTGCCAACTGATTCTGAGTAACTTTATCGAGATCAGAAGCAAATTGTGCAAAAGCTTCTAATTCTGTGAATTGCGCGAGTTCCAATTTTAATTTGCCGGCCACCTGTTTCATGGCTTTAATTTGAGCTGCAGATCCTACTCTGGAAACAGAAATACCCACATTAATAGCGGGTCTAATTCCAGCATTAAATAGATCGGCAGATAAGAAAATTTGTCCGTCTGTAATAGAAATTACATTAGTAGGAATATAAGCCGAAACGTCTCCTGATTGGGTCTCAACTATCGGTAAAGCGGTCATACTGCCTTCGCCTAAACGTGAACTTGATTTAGCGGCTCTTTCCAAAAGGCGTGAATGCAAATAAAAAACATCTCCTGGATAAGCTTCCCGACCCGGCGGTCTTCGTAATAGAAGAGACATTTGTCGATAAGCCTGTGCTTGCTTGGAAAGATCATCATAAATGATTAAAGTGTGCCGTTCGCGGTACATAAAATATTCAGCCAGTGCCGCTCCTGTATAAGGGGCAAGATATTGTAATGCAGCTGGAGAATCCGCAGTTTCGGCTACCACAATAGTATATTCCATGGCTCCCCTTTCTTGGAAAGTAGTGACTACCTGTGCTACTGAGGATGCTTTTTGACCAATAGCTACATAAACGCATATTACATTTTGTCCTTTTTGATTGAGAATAGTATCTGTGGCTACTGCTGTTTTACCAGTCTGTCTGTCTCCAATAATTAATTCTCGCTGACCGCGGCCTATAGGGATCATCGAATCAATAGCAATAAGCCCCGTTTGAAGAGGCTCATATACAGAACGTCTCGAAATAATACCAGGCGCGGGAGATTCAATTAAGCGAAATTCCGAAGCTGAAATTTCACCTCTACCATCAATAGGTTTAGCCAGGGCATTTATAACCCGACCCAAATAACCCTCACTGACAGGTATCTCAGCAATTCGTCCTGTTGCTTTTACAGAACTTCCTTCTTGTATCATCAAACCGTCACCCATTAATACAACACCGACATTATTTGATTCCAAATTCAGAGCAATGCCTATTGTACCCTCTTCAAATTTGACTAATTCGCCTGCCATTACTTCATCAAGACCGTGAATACGAGCAATGCCATCGCCCACTTGAAGTACGGTACCTGTATTTACAATCTTGACTTCTCTATTATATTGTTCAATACGTTCACGAATAATATTATAAATTTCATCAGCTCGAATGGTTGTCATGAGTCTTTCTTAAATTAAATGAATTCTTTTTTGGAAACAAAAAAAAAATAATACCTTACCCACAGTCGAAGGACTAATCGGTTATTTCTTTCATTGTGCCAAACATGCCAATATTTGCGTTAATGGTACGTAAATGTAACTCGTTGCTCAAACAACTATTCAGGGTTCCTAGAGCCCCTTGTAGGGCTTGTTGGAAAACCCGTTGGCGTACTTGATTAATCGCTCTTTGCTGTTCAAAATGAATAGTTTCGTTTTTGTAATTTTCTAATTGTTCTAACGTTTTATAAGTTGACTGAATCAAATTCAATTTGTCTCGTTCAATTTCAGAATATCCATTCGCTCGAAACTGATCTGCTTCCGCTTCTACTTTTTGTAAGCGAATCCGGGCTTTTTCTAGCTGTTCAATGGCCCTTCCGCGCAGATCTTCTGAATTTCGAATAGTATTCATGATTCGCAGTTTTCGATTATCTAATAAATCACTTAATGAAAGTAGATTATCTTTCCATTCATTTCAAAACTTTCATGATCCCTTCCCGAACCAAACGTGAATCTTTCGATTCATTTGGCTCTCACGCTCAATTACTTCTATTTTTTAGGGTAAAATTCCATACCCTATCTTTTTTGAATGTAATGAACCTATCCTCTACTCTTTGCTCATATTCGAACAAAATTGGAAATGAATCAATAATCCAAAGCCAAAATTTTTTGAGGACGCTTCTGACCAAACAAAAAATATGTAATTGTCAGCAAAGTTGTTTTTTTTTAATCCAAAAAAATTTCTTATTTGATATTTTTTTAAAAAATAGGTCATCAACTCAGCATTTGGCATTTAAACAAAAATGAAAAAAAAAGAAAAAAGGATAAACCCCTTTCCAATACCAATAATAGTTTCAAATCTTTTTATCGATATGAGTGTTATATATCGATAAATTTCTAACTATTCCTTCGAAATGGAAAACCATTTCAATATTAATAGAGTGGTAGAAAGAGTACCATGCTGTGGCTGAACTTCAAACGGTTTAGCTTTAACCATGTTAATAGGTCCACATTATTGGTTGCTAGAGAATCAAAGTATATTTACCAACGAATCACGAAATGCTATGGTTCTTACATATGATTATATGATTTCTTAATTTATTCAGAAGTAATTCGCGAGATCATGCACCCTTATTTACTAGTTATACCGAAAAGGGGTGCAGCTGGTTGAATCCAGTCTATTCGTGAAATAAACAACTCGCACACACTCCCTTTCCAAAAAAGATCAATACACCAATCACTACACTAAGATTTATTGGATTTGTTGCTAAAATATCGGTATTAAATCCGAAACTCCCGGCAGATGGCCAGTGACCCGGGGAAACGAAAGAATCGGTTACATTTTTCATAAGATCTCCTCTTATAGATAGACTAAAAAATCGAACATCTTGTTTGTTGTATTCTTGAGCGATTTCCTATTTATAAATAAAAAATAGATTCAAAAATATTCCATTTCACAATGTATTTTCTTTTTCTCACTTGAGATTTCCAATAAGACTCAGACTTATGGGAATAGGATTAGGTACCGGCTTTTCGTGTAAATTGCGAAATACTGCGTTTGTTGCACCATTTCCGAAACAGCTTTTGAACTAAGAAGGGGAAGGAAGAAAGCGAATCGGTAACACTAAATCCTCAAATCTGCCCTTCCCCCAGTTTTCTCAACGCAACGCACAAATAATTGTAGTAGCGAAATCTTGGTATAATGCGAAAAGGCAAGCCGGCAGGCGTCAAGTCCAAAGAAAAAATACGTATTTTTGTTAGGATTAGGATTAAACAAACGGATTCGCAAATAAAAGAGCTAATGCTACAACCAATCCATAAATTGTTAAAGCTTCCATAAAAGCCAAACTAAGTAATAAAGTACCTCGTATTTTCCCCTCTGCTTCGGGCTGTCTCGCAATACCTTCTACAGCTTGGCCTGCAGCAGTACCTTGACCAACTCCTGGTCCAATAGAAGCAAGTCCTACAGCCAATCCAGCAGCAATAACGGAAGCAGCAGAAATAAGTGGATTCATGATAAATTCCTCACACAAAAAAAAGAAATAGTTAATGATACAATCAACGAAAAAATTATGACTAAATTATTCCATCGACTAAGATTCAGCCAGTCGAATTCAGTAAAAACTCCGAATTGAAAAAAAAAAATATTCCATCAGATCATCAGAAAAACTTTCTACTTTTTAATTCCTCTTTATTGAGTCTTTCCTGAATTTATACAACTTGACTTGAATTTCTCATTTCTTTCTAACCATTTGTTGAATTCTTCGGCCCTTTCTTGCTTTATTTTTTCGTTTATTCAATAAAAAAAAAAAGACTTCGATTAATATCCCCCATCTAAATCTAAATTAAAGTAGGGCTTAATATTAGTTTATATTCATATATAACTAGTCAATATCTACTATCCAATATACATGTCTTTCTTCCATAACGTAAACCCAGCGTTCTTCCTTAAATTCAATTGGATTCTAGAATCTTTCTTTGAATTAAAACGTCTCCAGGAGTTGACTTATAACTATTCGATTCCATATGCCTAGTTCGGCCTTTCGATACGAATCAATACCCCTCTACTATCCCTTTTGCTTACTATCGAACATACCCGTATGTTCCCTAAGCAGATTGTCTTGAAACATATATTGACTTGATCTAAAAAAAAAGAATCTTTCAAAATGAATTAATGATGACCTTCCATAGATTCGCCTATATAAGCTGCGGCTAAAGTTGCAAAAATAAGAGCCTGAATACCACTTGTAAATAATCCAAGAAACATGACAGGGATAGGAACTACTAAAGGGACTAAAGAAACAAGAACAACAACGACTAATTCATCAGCCAATATATTTCCGAAAAGTCGAAAACTAAGGGAGAGAGGTTTTGTGAAATCTTCTAAGATGTTAATGGGTAAAAGAATTGGAGTTGGTTGAATGTATTTACTAAAATAACTCAAGCCTTTTTTTGAAAGACCCGCATAGAAATATGCTACTGACGTGAGTAAAGCTAAAGCTACAGTCGTATTTATATCATTCGTAGGTGCGGCTAATTCGCCATGAGGTAACTGTATGATTTTCCAAGGTAAAAGAGCCCCTGCCCAATTAGAAACAAAAATAAATAGAAACATAGTCCCAATAAAGGGAACCCAAGGACGATATTCTTCTCCAATCTGAGTTTTGCTCACGTCTCGAATGAATTCAAGGACATATTCAAAGAAATTCTGACCGTCAGTCGGAATGGTTTGTGGATTTCGAGCAGCTATGGCGGCTGAGCTTAATAAGATAGCAATTACAACCCAAGAAGTAATAAGTACTTGGCCGTGGACTTGAAAACCGCCTATTTGCCAATAGAAATGTTGGCCGACTTCCACACCGGATATATCATATAATCCCTTTAGTGTATTGATTGAACATGATAGAACATTCATATTGTCCTCTGGCAGAAATATAACCGTAAAAAAATATTATTTTGATTCAACCATTGCTTTCTCGACTTGTCTACTTCAATCGTATATAATACCAACTAATCACATCATATCCCCAGCTATTTGTATATTTTTTTTTATATTCAGGAATCCTAACCGATTCTCCTCTATTAATTCAAGAATTCCATTTTTTCTTATGAATCAAGGATTTCTTATATAGCTAGAACGACCTTCACAAATTGCGAATACTAATTTGGTGAGAATTAATCGGATTGAGGCTATAGCATCATCGTTTGCCGGAATCGAAATATCTGCAAGATCGGGGTCGCAATTTGTATCGATTAAACAAATCGTTGGAATTCCCAAAGTAATACATTCTCGAAGGGCTGTATATTCTTCTTGCTGATCAACGATGATTACAATATCCGGTAACCCTGTCATATATTTAATCCCACCCAGATATGTTTGCAAGTGAGATAACTGTCTCTTCAACATGGCTGCATCTCTCTTCGGAAGACAGGCAAGTCTTCCCGCCTTTTGTTCCATTCTCAAGTCTCTGAATTTATGAAGTCTAGTTTCTGTGGTGGACCAATTCGTTAACATACCCCCAAGCCATTTCTTATTAACATAATGACACCGAGCCCTTATTGCAGCCCGTGCTACTGAATCAGCTGCTTTATTTTTTGTCCCAACAATTAAAAATTGTTTTCCTTTACTTGCTGCATCAAAAACTAAATCACAAGCTTCTGATAAAAAACGAGCAGTTCTAGTAAGATTTGTAATATGAATACCTTTACGCTTTGCCGAGATATAGGGTGACATTCTAGGATTCCATTTCCTAGTACCATGGCCAAAATGAACTCCCGCTTCCATCATCTCTTCCAAATTGATGTTCCAATATCTTCTTGTCATTTATCCTCGCACTTTCTCTTTTTTTTAAGAGATGAGGTATCCCGAAATAAAAAATTGTTCCGACGGAACCTTCTCTTCGACAGTTAATTGACCGTTGATACACAATCCAAACCATTACTTCCTTTCTATTCCTTATTATCTATTATCCTATAAAAAAAAAAGAAAATGCCCACAATAAATATAGAACAAATAAATAGGAGGAATCCGTTCTTAAATTGCCTAAACTAGGATTTTGATAGATGATTTCCATTTTTTTTAAACACAAGAATTAAAAAATTCTCTGTGGTAAAACAAAATATCGTTCATTTCCCCCTCAAATAGATTCTTTTTTTTGTTTTTCAAAGGAATGCTCCTTTGTTGGCTTGAACGATGTACTAATCCTTTGAATCCGGTACCAACAGGTATCATTCCTCCCAGAACCACGTTTTCTTTTAGACCTTTTAACCAATCAATACGGCCCCGGAGAGCCGCTTTTGCTAAAACTCGAGCAGTTTCTTGAAAACTCGCTTCGGATATAAAACTTTGAGTATTCAAAGAAGCTCTCGTTATTCCCAATAAGACGGCTCGGTAAGAGATCGCTTCTTCCAAAGCACGCCCTGTTCGTTCCGCTCGCAACAATCCAATTAGCTCTCCTGGTAAAAAAACATTAGACATTCCGTCTTCTGAAACCAAGACTTTTGATGTTATTTGACGTACAATAATTTCAATATGCCTATTATGGATCTGTACCCCTTGGGATCGATAAACCTTTTGGATCTTATTAACCAAAGAAATACGACTTTGCACTATAGTTAGCTCGGCGCCAATCAAGAATCCCCAAGGAAATCCAAGAATTCCTGTTATACGCTCATTCCAAGCGTCAATCCTCCTTTCTAGATTCATCGATATTGACTCAAGCGAACGAACTTCTAAGACTTGTTCCACCTTTGGAAGGCCTTGCGTTATATCACCAGACCTCGATTTTTCATATATAAATGTAACTAATGTATCTCCTTCATAAACAATTTCCCCATAATGACCATGAACAGTTGCTCCTGGGGTGGCCAAATAGGGTTTCGCTGCTCTTATTACTACAGAGCCGACTTGAACAATTAGAACTTGACCCGCCTTTACATGTGGCCCGTTTTTAGCTATACATACATTTTCACAAAGAAATTGTCCAAGACTTATTTTTGTGGAAGTCTCTTCACAAGAATTGTGGTGAAGACAATACCAATTCAATTTGAACGGATTCAAAATACTGTTACTTACCGAATCGGAATTATAACCCTTACGATTTTCATCGATTAAATAATATTTCATTACTCGAAAAGTTTGTTTTAAATTATCAAGTTGCAAATAGTTCGTTACCAAGATCTGATTACGAGTTATTAACCGGTAAAATGAAAAAAAATTCGCAATTTGAAGAGCTGTTCCAAAAGGACCCGACGAATTCCGAATTGAAATTCTCGGGTCGGGTTCTTTTTCTTTGTAATATTTTAGACCCTTGAATGGACCCATTCGAAAACAATTGGCTGATGACAAAATGAGAAAAGATTGGCATTCCTTCGTTCTATTCAACAACGTACGAACAGTTTCATAATTTTGACTAAAAGATTGTTGAAGTCTTGTTTTTGAATAAATAGAAAAAAAAGGATTCATACGAGATGATCCATTATCAAAAAGCAATCCTGAACCCGATGGATCGTTCCTTTTTCCAGTATACGAAATAGTGGATTTCACTAAATTGATTCTTAGGAAATTTTGAATCATATCATTTGTCTTTACTTCAACAAAGGAGGCACGCGCCTCTTCACTAGACGCACTTTTTTTGTCTTGATCCCAATTCAATACTAAACAAGTCCGAACTAATTGAATACTTGTGTCAGAAATTCCCCGAATCGGCTTGCCATTTCCATAAAGGATATAATTGACAACTCGAAGTTGCACCTTATCCCTTTCCTGCAACAGATCCTGAGGGAAAAGTGTTGATAAACTTATACCATCCGTTATTTCATATGTGACTACGGGTCGAACTAAAACAAAATACCTTTTCTTAGTAGGTGTAATTCGTTGGACATAGATCCAATTTTTCAAATGTTTCGATTTTGTTTGTCCCCTTCCCGGCGGTATCAAAATGCCCCTGTGTCGAGATATTTTATCTGTTTTTCCGGGAAAATGTAGATTTCCCGAAAAGATTTTTAATTCAATCTTTTTTTTTTTCTTCTCTATTCGGACCAACCCGCCTACGCGGCTTCTTATATTTAAAGTTATTTGTGTATCTATTCCAATGATACTATTGTTCCGTACCATTATGGAAGAAGAACGTGGTAAGATATGTACTTCCTCGGGAATGAAAAAAAAGCGATCTACTTGCATTTGACCTTTTGTTCTAAATTCTTTGACTCCTCGATATTCAATCAAACCCTCTTTTTTTATGATTGAATGCGCCTCTATAGTCCCATATTTTGTAATTCCCGAACTAGCCCTTCGGTATCTAGGATCATCAAAATAAGCAAGAATACTCTTTCTCCGGAAACTGCCATTTATGGGTATTTCAATCGAGATACCTGAAGGGGGCATTAATTCTTTCTCTCGTTCTTGAGTCGATTGAAATGGAATGGTGAATCGATTTCGTCGTCTCTTTGCCAATAAACCGGAATTTGTGTCAGGATATATGAGATTATAATGCCCAGTTCTTACGATTCGATTAAGTTTTGAATAATCAGCAATTCTACCCCCTTTTTTACTAGAAATAGAAAGATCTGAACTCCAAAATTTATGTCTCGTGTGAGCCTTGGTCAATGAAGAGTTCGAAATATATCTTTGTTCGACAGAAAGAAAATGGGCGTTCGTTTGGTCTTGATCCTTATGTAGCGAACGTGGGGCCGCAATGGATTTGTGTGGCCTTCCGGCTAATACCCATAAATGGCTTGTTTTTGGTAAGAGATGAACATTACCATATGTAAATTCAGGTGCATGATCCACGTCGGTACTCCAATGCATTTCTCCCTCTGAGTCAGAATAAATATGTTTTCGAACCTTTTCTTTAAAACTCAAAGTGGATGTTCCCGCGCGAATTTCAGCAATCACTTGTTCTGATTCTACATATTGCTCGTTTTGAACTAAAAGAAAACTTTTTGGCGGAATATTCACATTATGGATAATATCTTCACTCTCAATAGTGACATCCAAGTCTATATAACATAGAAAGGCAGGGTGGCCGTGACGTGTACGGGTGGGATGAACCAAATCCTCATTGAATTTTATTTTTCCATTAGAAGGGGCTCGTACATGTTCTGCAGTACCCCCCGTGAAGACTCCGCCAGTATGAAAAGTTCTTAATGTTAGTTGAGTACCCGGCTCTCCAATGGATTGCCCCGCAATAATACCTACAGCTTCTCCTAATTCGACCAGGTCGCCGTGAGTAGGACTCCGGCCATAGCATAATCGACAGATCCAAGATGTATTTCTACAGGTAAAGGGAGTTCGAATAGATATTGGTTGGACTCGAAAGGTTATCAATCGATTAACAAGTCCAACCCCAATATCCTGATTTCGAGCGGCAATGCACCGCGGACCCATATATATATCGTCTGCTAATACACGACCAATTAGTGTTTGTATAAAAATTCTTTCCGGTATCGTACTGTTTTGGGGACTCACAGAAATACCACGTATGGTGCCACAATCTCTTCTACGTACAACAATATGTTGAACTACTTCAACAAGTCTTCGCGTGAGATATCCAGCATCTGAAGTTCGGACCGCCGTATCCACAACCCCTTTACGGGCCCCGTAGCAAGAAATTATATATTCTGTTAAAGAGAGTCCTTCGCGTAAATTACTTTGAATAGGTAAATCAATCATTTGTCCTTGTGGATCCGACATTAATCCTCTCATGCCTACTAATTGGTGTACCTGAGAGGCATTTCCTCTAGCTCCTGAAAAGGACATCATATGAACTGGATTATAAGGGTCAGTCATCCTAAAATTAGGATTCATTTCTTGTCGCAAATGTTCACTTGTAGCATACCATATCTCAATGGATTGACGTAATTTTTCTACCGCGTGGATATTCCCATAATGGTGGTGCTTTTCCAAAATAAAACTTTGTTGCTCAGCATCTTGGACTAGCCATCCCTTAGAAGGTATTGTTAAAAGATCATCAATTCCTAATGAAATAGATGTAGCAGTGGCTTGCTGGAATCCTAGAGTCTTTACTTGATCCAGGATGTGTGATGTATATGCCATTCCAAAATGATCTATTAATCTGCTAATAAGTCGTTTCATGGCAATTCCATCTATTACTTTATTGTGAAAGACCAGATTTGCCCCTTCTGCCATAAGTACCTCCATATTCCGCTGAGTGGGATTCGACAATGAGTGGGTGTAAGTTAGTGATTGGAAAACTTCCTTTTCTCGATCTTAATTCGGGTAGAAATTCACGAACTATGGTCCTGGTTGAACTCGGCCGGGCCGAATTCCATTGGTATCATAGAGTTACTTCGCAAGATATGATTAAGTACCATATGAGCAGGCTTGAAAAAATCCTTGTATAGCTTCTTCAATTTCTCGATAAAACGAAATATGACCAACGGTTGTTCGAATATATATATAAATTATTTCTTTTTTTACACTTCTTACTATTAGATAATGTCCATAAATCTCATGATAGGTACCCAAAGATTCATAGTGAACTTCAATGGGAGCTTCTCTTGAAGCAACAACACGTTGATCTAGTTGCCACCGGAGCCACAAAGGACTATCTAAATTGATTCTTTTTTGACGATAAGCCCCAATTGCATCATAGGAATTACAAAAAAAGGGTTCTTTCGTATACTTATAATTTGGATGGTTCCATTTTTCATTTTGATAGTTTCTTCGACTCCATGGATTATATCTATTTGCACAAATACCTCGACGATTCCCACTCGTTAATACATAGAGCCCAATAAGCATATCTTGAGTTGGTACGGAAATGGGATCCCCAATGGCCGGAGACAAAAGATTCATATGAGAAAACATAAGTAAACGGGCCTCCGCTTGGGCCTCCAAAGATAAAGGTACATGAACAGCCATTTGATCCCCATCAAAGTCTGCGTTGAATCCTTTACAAACCAATGGGTGTAAACAAATAGCACGCCCTTCCACTAAAATGGGTTGGAATGCCTGTATGCCCAATCTATGCAGAGTAGGCGCTCTATTTAATAATACGGGATGCCCCCGCATAACTTCCTGAAGTATTTCCCATACGATGGGTTCTTTTTCCCGAATTTTACTCTTAGCAACCCCGATGTTCGAAGCA
>CAUJRU010005037.1:82500-90000 GCA_963277665.1 Viscum album
CCCTACTGGTTTTCCAAATTAACCCCGCGGATACATATAATTCAGAAGAATAAGTAAGTGATTCATACACAGCATCTCTTTCTTTTAGCAACGGTTCCACCAATTGATATCTTTCCACAAATAATTGAAATTCAATTTCTTGATCTGTATCTTCAATCTTGGGAACCTTATAAAGTTCTTCTGTCAAGCCCTGATCAATGAACCTACAAAATCCTTCAAATTGTATCTGATTAAGCCCAGGTATTGTCGACATTCCCTCATTTCCATCCCGGAACATTTGAAACGAATTTCCCATTTATAGAAAAATCTCATTATTAGCGCATTCTTCATCGAATCGTATAGATCAACCCAATGCCGATGGAATTTTTATTCTGTTTACTGAATCACATAAAATTTTACCCTATTCCATACTAGATATGTCCATATAAGGACAGGATGAAATATGTATGAATGGGGAGAGAGAATTTTCTACTCAAGTAAAATTTTGGAATTGAATTTGTAAAAGAAGAGATGAAAGAAATTGATAAAAAATTCTTGGAACCAAAATTTTGCTGCTTAGATTTATGGGCTTTACAATATACTATATCAGAATCAGAACAAAAATGATTCAATTACTACTATTATAATGATTTTTATTTATAATGATATTACCTGGATACCGGAAAAATAAACGGATTCTCGATTTGATCTGTTTGCCGAGAGAAATATAGAATAATCAGAAACAGTACAACGTTTTTGTCTTACTTAACCCCTTTTGGGATTTCGTTATAAAAAAAAATTGCCGAGAAAAGAAAGAGATTGACGAATTCTCTTATTATTACTTTACTAGAATTCGTAAAATACACTTGGGAAGCGGGTTGTATTTTGTTGTATTTATTAAACATGTGTAGCTATCTTTTATACATCCCTCCGTCTGTCTCCCCTTTTTTTCTTTTATTGCAGTTCTATTCGGGGCAGCGCGGGTGGTGGTTTATTCAAATTTATACTTTTTTCGTCAATCGATTCAATGAAAAATTGAAGTACGATATTTTCGGAAAATTATCTATTCACATTATATTCTATTTTCTATTTGAGTATCCGATTCTCTATCCGGGCAAGTTCTGTTCTGGTTCCGGGGTTTCCTTTACATATAGAAAGATTTTTTATATAATATTTATATAATATATAATCATAAAAATCCTAATCATATTAATAATATATAATTAGAATCGAAATTGAGAAAAATGGAAATTAATAAAGATTTTTGAAAAGAATCAATTCAATCAATAATAATTAGGTATTTTTTTGACTTTCTTATGTCATTAGGGAAACAAATAAAAAAATCATTCATGAATTCGCAGTCAAGTCACAAATCAATAGTTAATGGTTCAATTTTTTCATGAATTTTTTAATGAAGGAAATTCCTTTTCAATGGAAAGGGTAGGGGAAGTTTTTAGGTATTGTGTATTTTGCGATACTTATACAATCAAAAGGGCCGATATAATTAAAAAGGGGAATGGTTTCTTTTGGTTAAGGCAAACAGGATTCAAGATGCAAGTAAAAAAAAAAACAAATTCAGCAATCCCCTCAAACCAAAAAGGGGTAATATTGTCATCTTTTTTTTTTGGCGACATGGCCGAGCGGTAAGGCGGAGGACTGCAAATCCTTTTTTCCCCGGTTCAAATCTGGGTGTCGCCTGGTTAACAAAAGACCTAAAACCCCCCTTTTTTGATATAACTCACCTAAATATTCTCCAGCAGAGGGGGTTGTTGATACGCGCTTGATTCGAAGCATATGGAAATTCTCGCAAAGATCCATAACTTTTTGTGTAGAGGATTCAAAAAAATTTTCGTACTATGAAGGGAGTCGAGAAGTCTTGATAGTCTTTCCATTACTAATGGGATGGGATATTTACTGACTGGGCCTTGAATTCGATTGGATAACCAAAGGGGAGTCTAACTGTTAGTATGGAGAAACAACTTTGGTCTACAAACTCACGAATGTCTTTGAGTACTCCAATAGGCCATCAATATTTGATTGTCGAATTCCGTTTTTTCACTTTTTTTATGAATGAATTCTGAAGGTTAACAAAAGAAGAGGTCTTGTTATTCCCACACGATATAATGCTATATTTAGTAAGACTCCCTTGTTCACGGGGGTCGTTGCATATTTTGCTTGTACTTAATCTGTCCCAATTCTATTTTATTTAAAATTTCTTATATTATTAAGTGCGTTTATTGGATTGTTTCATTAAATAAAGAATTGAGGGTAACAATCCCCTTTTGACTATGCACCCTGGATTTCACTATTATTAGTGAACAAGAATGGAATAATTCCTTCGTATTCATAGAGATAGGGGACATAATTCACATGGATATAGTAAGTCTCGCTTGGGCTGCTTTAATGGTAGTCTTTACATTTTCCCTTTCGCTCGTTGTATGGGGGAGAAGTGGACTCTAGAAGTACTATGAATGTAATTACGATAAGGAATCAAACTTTATCAATTGTTTTATAGATCATTCTCCAAAACATTTTGTTTGAACTTTAATTCGAACTATAAAAAAATCAAAATGTCAATAAAAAAATATTTCAATGATTCCCACCTTTGTATTTCGGAAGGGGATACATATATATAGTAAGAAATTTTCATTTTCCTAAATTCTCTATTTCACTCAAGGGCTCTTATCTATCTTATCTATCAGACTTTCTTATCAGATTTAGATTAGATAGGGACAATGAGAAACAACAGACCCCTTCTTATTGTTTGTTATTTTTGGCTATTAAAAAAAGGCGTTCTGTTATTAATTCTGTTTGTTATTACTGATAAATATGAAATTAAACGAATGCGCACTTTACTTTCTAGGGTAAAGAATATATACATAGTGGTTCTTCAACAAGATACTACGCATAAGAAAATCTTGCCCCGAGCGAGTCGCGTATTGTGTACTCGCCGCTTGCTTTATTGCTGTAGAAATTGGATTTAGGCTTTTATCGACGTCGACGCATTTCATATCACGGTTCAAGTGTTACAAAATGGTAGAGTTTACTACCGCTTTTCGGAATTGGAAGAAGTTCCCATACTCCTTTCTGCTAGTGATTCAATCAAATACTTTTTTTTTTAGAGATGCTAAAAAAGATTACCGGCTTTTTTTATTAAATTGCCCTGCCCGTAGACTTTTTATTTTACTTCTTTTATTTTCTTTTTTTGATAGATATTGGGATTTCGATTTAAAATAATCCGAAATCTCGGAATTCAAGCAAGAGTTACCCCCCCCTTTTTCGGATTGATCGGAATCAATACACAATACAAATCAAGAAAAAAATGTAGCCAAAGAAATAGACCTGGGGCCCTATCTATCTTCATATCGATAGAATTCGATATGAAGATAGATATTGTAGAAGATTGCTTTCTATTAAGCCTGTATCTTTATAGAGTACAACTTTATACACTCCAAAACCGCAAGTCTACTAGATGGTAGAAAGAAATATATCAATCTTTCTACCATATTATAAAATCTTATAGAATACTGTTAATTCTAGCCTGCGTATTTTATTGAAGATTTAAGAAATTGGAATCCTTTTTTTCTTAAATAATTATCCTTGCTAAAGACATAAGAAGTCAAGTTTCATTTAGATTAATTGTTTTGGCTGACTGTTTTTACATATATGATAAGTAAAAAAGCAGTAGGAACTAGAATAAAGAGTGCAGTAGCAATAAATGCGAGAATATTTACTTCCATAATCTAAGTGGTTTTTAATTCGTAATAACTCGGGATTTAATCCCATAGAGATAATCAAAATTTCGCCTGTAAATTCAACGGGATGAATTACATCTCGATGATATTGAATCGCATCAATGTTATGAATAACATAAATAACAATATCTGGGCTATCAAATTACTTCGCCGTCGCGAATTAAATAGTATAACATAGGAAGATCCTTTATCCATACTCAATAGAAAATTGAATTCGTAATCGAATCAAGAAATCTTTTTTTTTTCTTATTCTTTTACATTCTTTCTACACCCTACCGTCTTCCTTGTACAATCATCGGATGAAGTATCATCTGACCGTTCGCTTTCCTTTCCATTTACATTGTATTGATAACAAACCCCAAAAAATAACAACACTAGAAGTAAAACGAAAAGGGGGCGAGAGTTAAACTCGAAACTCCTATTTTTAATGATATAATTTTCTTTTTCGTGTAAGAAAAAGAAAATTGTGAAAAAGCCAAATTCCGGTATAGTATAAAAGATCTAATCTTCTATAACAATCTTTCGTTTTTTTAGGCTTTGTTCGTTTTTCGATAGCACCTTTACTTTAACTTTCTAATTCTAATAATTCTATCTAATAACAATAAGATAAAAAGGAAAACTATTCTTAATTATCCCAAAAATAACACCAATAGTAGTAAAGGGGGTGGTTGTTTGCTCTTTTTTAAATATTCTCTTTTGTTAGATTAGTACTAGCATATAGTAAAAAAAGTTCCGTGTAAAATTTGATTTCAATGATATAGATTTAAAAAACGGAGTTAGTTTGAGTCATTGAGACTACAAAAAGCGGAACTAGAAGGGGAGAGATTTTTCATTTTGAATCTGAAAATTCTTTTTCGGGGTAACTCAGATTCCATTTTGGAGGGTACAAGAAATGAATTCTAGTTGTGTATGTGCTCCCGAGAAATTCTATTCCATTAGATAAGATAGAGGCGATAAATTGAAAGACCAAACCCAGTATGTTATTCCTTGAAATCCTGAATATGATATTCCCAAAAATTGGACTAATCCAATTATATCTCTCTCCCACCAATAGTTACTCGTTGAAGCAATAAAAATTTATATATTTGGTGAGGAGAAATAACGAAAAAAGAAAAAATTTCTATTGATAATGACCTAAATTCTATTCATTTCATTGTACCTCTTTTTTCATAAAATGAAAATGGCGAGGTGAATTGATGTGTTTATTGGATCCGTCGGGACTGACGGGGCTCGAACCCGCAGCTTCCGCCTTGACAGGGCGGTGCTCTAACCAATTGAACTACAATCCCAGGGAAATAAGGGCTGCCGCATCAATATTTTTAGGATTTTCTTCAAACCCATTCAAAAAATTTTCGTGTTGTAACAGAGACACGAGTAATATAGTGATATCTACATAATTATGCACTTTCTTTTTTAGTGAGAGCGACACGAATTACATTACAAGTGATTCTTTCCTTATTTCTAAATCCTTATTTCTAAATCGATTCATATTGATATCGATTGAGTATCCATTTTTCAATCAAAATTGATTTCTTTTCTCGTTTCTTTTTTATACTTATAGATCTTTCTACTTACAGATACTGATATGAATCTAGATCTAGATCGGAATTTTTTGGAACAAAAATTTGAGCAAAGCAAATAAAAAAAACAAATACAAGTAAAGATATGTATATCGAAAAATGGACTTCTTGGGCCGAGCTGGATTTGAACCAGCGTAGACATATTGCCAACGAATTTACAGTCCGTCCCCATTAACCCCTCGGGCATCGACCCAGAAAAAATCCATTCTATTTTCAATTTTAGGCTTATTAATAATGCACGATCAACTTGCTTTTATAGTACCCTACCCCCAGGGGAAGTCGAATCCCCGCTGCCTCCTTGAAAGAGAGATGTCCTGAACCACTAGACGATGGGGGCATATGTGTCCGACCGCCACCAGACTATGAGCATAGTATCAACAGTTTTTCGAAATTGTCAATAGAGTCAAGAGAATGTAAGAATATGATTCGATTCAAGGGATCATTTCGTTCTTCAGGATTCCATAACGTTTTTTGATTCGTCATTCCTATTTACTTGACCTATTTAGTAGAATAGAATTCGAATTTTGTATGTCAAAACTAAAATAAAAATCGAATATCTAAGAAAATTCTCTCTAAATCTAAATTCAATAGGAAAAAAAGGTTTCGATTAACTATAATACTATATTACTAATACTATATTACTACGATATTTTATATAATATAAAAATAAAACTTTCAACACCATTTCTTCTACTTTCTTGATTTATTCGTTTTTTTAAGCCGAAATACGTCTTCGTAGTAAACTAGAAAATTTATAAAGGAGAAATCCGGGATGAGAAAGGGAATCAAAAAAATTTCCGAAATTTTTTTGTGGCTTAAGAGGACAAATCCAACTTCTCCATCACATGATTTAATGAAATATCTTGGATTTCTGTCAAATTAGTAGGTACATGCTTTAAGTTATTTTTGGTCTGATAGGGAACAATTTCAGAAAAGAAAAAAATGAGGGTCGGCTTGATTCATTGAAGTGATAGTTTTACAAGATCCATAAATGGTTTGATCTGAGACTCAACAGGAAATCAACTTGATCATTCCGGAAAGAGCCACCCGCCGCATTTACTTTCTTTATTATTTATTATATAGTATAGTCTAGAATAACATATTCTCTAATATAGGGAGAGAGAGATTTTTTATCTGCATAGTGACTCATTCAGGAATTAAGTTAGTTAAAGGGCCCCTTTAACTCAGTGGTAGAGTAACGCCATGGTAAGGCGTAAGTCATCGGTTCAAATCCGATAAGGGGCTTTTTACGTTTTTTCATACAACCCAAGTCGTAGTATTCCTGTTTGAACGTAGAATACAGGGTTTCTGCTTTCCTTAAAGTGAAAGGAAACAACTGTATAATATTAAAGATAATACATTCTAGTAGTTCTAAAGTTGAACATCTTCTCGTTATACTGAATAATGATAAATGATAAGATAAGTTGTCTATTGAATCACCAAATATTCCGATTTCTTTTTCAATTACTCCAAGGTAATCCATTTGAAAGATGCCAAATCAACAAATAAAAAGAGAAAAGTAAGTGGACCTGACCTATTGAATCAGGACTATATCCGCTATTCTGATAATAAAATTAGATAGATATGAAATTGGAGCAGTTGACCCCTTTTTTTATATTTCATTTCTTTGGACTGCGTATCAATTTGTCGATATTTCCGGTAAAATTTTTGTATTCCTAGATATTCCACAAGAATATTTTGGGTATTACCTTCCTTCTCTCTGAAGTAAGGGAAAAAGTTTCTTCTAAACCACAAGATAAAAAAAGCTTTTCGCTACCCTTATTTGATTCCAGAGGAGTATTAATATCTATTTATAGAATAAGTTATACAATAGAATACGATTTCGATATATCTATTAGATTATTAGATCGTAATTTTATGCACCAACTGTTTTTAGATCTATGCATCCCATATTCTTGTTTTGACAATGGGGTGAAAAATACATGCGAGAAAAAACTTTCAGTTGGGATATCCTAGTTTTTTTTAATATTGTATGGAATTTCATTAAGTTAGGAAAAACGGTAATTCTCTCTTGTCCTGACAGATAAAAGTAAAAAAAAGCAATAGAAAATTTTTCATCCTTTCTTCGACCCATGAAAATGAAAAGAGAAACTCTGAAATTTTTGATTCATCTAAAGGAAAAGCGGGCAAAACAGAAGAAAATTTTTTTCAATAAAAAATTTCAT
>CAUJRU010005037.1:100000-142500 GCA_963277665.1 Viscum album
TTATTTTTTTAGATAACTTAAAAGAATATAAAAAAAATTCCATTTTTTTAAGTAGTTTCTTTATTTATTCTTTATTTTAATTTAATAGCTAAAAAAGAGGTCTTAATTGCTCATAATTGAAAAGACAGAAATAGATTCTGTCCTCTACTTGTTTATTCTTTAACCATACGAAATACTCAACAAAATAGAACGCTCTGAGAAGGGATATCATGAAATTCTTTGGTTGGTTTTTCCATAGGAATGATCCTATTTTAGTTAACTCATAGGTAGAGCATTAATTAAATTAATAAATTCTAACAAATAAAATATCAAAAAGAATTCGAAATTTTTTATTCGAAACGCCTTGTGATTTTCAACCAATTATGTGCTTCAATATAATTACCAGGAGTAAGCGCTAGAGCTTGTTTCCAATACTCAGCGGCTTGATCAAACCAAGCTTCCGCAATTTCAGAATCTCCCTGTCGAATGGCCTGCTCTCCTCGGTCGGAATAGAGGAATCCTTCCCTCAGAACCGTACTTGAGAGTTTCCTAACTCATACGGCTCAACAGTCAATTCTTTTGGTATCCATTTTACCTATCGAACGGAATGAGATTTCGCATAGATCTATCTCGCTTTTCAGTTTCGGGGGGTTAACCAAAAGAAGTTAATCGCATGAGTTTCAAACTTGAATTTTTATTTTTAATTTGTTTTATCTTTTATCCCACCTTCAGACGAATAAAGGATGGACATTTCCTCTTTTCGATAACATTTTCTGCAAGGTAACTATCTCGGTTTCATATCCAAATTTATATAGAATCCTTGAAAAGGCTTTCTTTCCTGCATAAGAAAGAAAAGCTTACTATCTTTGGGATCTGATCCTACACCGCTGCTAAATACCTTAGTGGATCGCCTCTATTACATAAGCAGATTACTCACTTTTTTTATCTATCTTCTATTATGTATGGCATAAGTAAGCAGTTCTTAATGTATTGGTCCAAACCTCCTTAATTGATCTTTACGGTGCTTCTTCTCTATCAATTCGATTTTTTATCCATAGAATAAAGTATCTAGGCTTCTTTTTTTCTTCATATTTTCGACTCATATGAAGTTTTGTTTCTTGCTACAGCTCATAAAAATCGTTGTTTTTGACGATGCATATGTAGAGAGCCTTTTTTCTTTTTCGTTTTACTAGAAGATTTTTTTTGGTCTTTCTTTCCGTTTATCTTTCTATAGTGGAGATAGTCGCACGTAATGACAGATCACGGCCATGTTATTAAACGCTTGTGGTAAGAATGGGTTTCGTTCAAGTGCCCTAAAATAATATTCTAAAGCTTTCGTATGATCCCCATTACTTGTGTGAATAAGGCCTATGTTATAGAGTATATAACTTCGATCGTAGGGATCAATTTCTAGTCGCATAGCTTCATAATAATTCTGTAAAGCTTCTGCATAATTTCCTTCGGATTGGGCTGACATCCGTTACGGTCGTCATTCGATTAAAAGAATCTCCGTTCCAGAACCGTACGTGAGATTTTCATCTCATACGGCTCCTCCTTTCTATGCAGAATGAGAATATTTCAATCGTTTTTGATTCCACGTATCGATTATTCTCATTATGAATTGAGTGGGGCTAGTTTTTTTGCACGAAATTTCTAGCCAACCTTCCTTGCACGGGAGCTTTTTTTAACATCAAACTTTTGGTATTAGATAGAAATGGTAACTCCAACAATTTTTTTGTCCTCAACGCCCCCTAATTTCCAGGAATTAGTCACTTCAACAGTCTTTGATGGTTATATGGGTATCCAAGGTACAAACGAGATGGATATTTGTTATCCCAACCATTCTTTTAAGCCCCAATCCAGATAAGGAAGGGGGGTAAGTAATTTTTAACAAAGCTTTCGTCTTGTTGATTTCTAGGTGTAGTGCTTTTCCCCTATGCTACCTATTAGGACTAGTATAGTGGGATTGACCCGTAATACAGAACCGATAGGTGTAACCTTTCGCTCAATACTAAAATGGATAATGGAAGCATATGAGGCTGCATTAATCGGGGATACACGACAGAAGGAATTGTTTTATTTCTAAACTTCACCTTCAACAAGCGTAGATTTTTTTTAATAATCTATCAAAATTATAATAGTTTTTCTTTATATCCCGAATTTTTTGTCTTTCTCATACACAAGACTGGGGAAAAAAAATCAAATCACACCATCTCTGTAATAGGTAAATGCCTCCCTTTCGCCTGAAGTTGTTGGAATTATTCGTAATAAAATATTGGCTACAACTGAAAAGGTCTTATCAATAAAATTTCCGTTTATCCGTGATCTAGGCATAGGTACCAATCCATTCTAAAATTCTTTTCATCCCCCCCCGAGGGAGAATGGTCCTACAAAGAAAGGAATTGTACAATACAAAATTGCATAAAATAAAAAGGATTCATAAAGAAAAAGAAATTCAATATCAAGTATCAAGATTTATATCAAATAAAATGTAAAGATACGAACCCTCTATTACCCATATTCAAAGACTCAAATTGCTCCTTTTTGTTTTGCAGGAAGCAATAATCAATATTTGAATATGATTCAAATTCATCCAATAAAAATGTGATATACCGATGGTCCTATTTGGTGGAAGCTGAAGAATCGAGGAATTTTTCCTATAGATTCGGGCGAAAGACTTTGATTGAATTTGGATCCCAAGAGGGAAGGAAAAAGAATCGAATAATTATTCTATGCTGTAAATAACCATCTATTTTTTTTATGTTATGTGCATAGTGAGTCGACACTATACAATCAAAGAGACCCGGGATGAGTCATGAATTTGTAAGCGATTTATGAAATAATCCATTTTTGTGGTGAAAACTTTCATTTAAAAGAAATTTTAAAATTATAGAATCGTCGTTTAAAGGGAATCATGAGCAAAAGGTATTCATTAATCATAGTCTAAAAAAAACTCCCAATTCGTTGATTCCTTCCAATTCATTGATTTAATCCCGTATAAATATCATATCAGAAAAGGGTGGGAACAGCATCTTCGCAAAAAAGATCTGTATCAAAAATGGAATCTTTTTTTTAGTTAGAATTGGTTAGTTGGACCTTACCTAGCCAACCCAAACTAAAATATGAAAAACTCGCTATTCATTCTGTTCCTGGGTCATAATTGTTGTGTAGGAGAGGTGGCCGAGTGGTTCAAGGCGTAGCATTGGAACTGCTATGTAGACTTTTGTTTACCGAGGGTTCGAATCCCTCTCTTTCCGTACCTTCACCCAACTAACTCACCAACACCGTTGACCGTAACAAATCAACTAAGAGGTAGATCCTTCTTTTTATCTTTATATTATATATGTATTCGAGTTTTAGGTATATATATAGTTTCGATTTATAATTTAATTGCTGCAATGCAATAGGTAAAACTTTATAATTGTGTAATGTAATAAGGTCGACAAGAAATAAAAAGATCGATAGAGATCTATGCTACATGAATGGGAAAAATACAGATCAAACTCCTTATCTTAATCTTAACTAAATTTTGTTTGGTGAAGGGGGACTTATTTTTCCGAAACCTTTTCTAAACTTTTTTCTTTAAGGCCGGCTTAAGTCTGACGGGAATAATATTCTACGACTAACAATTCGTTTATTTTCAAACCGACCCACTTATTATCTATTATTTGATTGACTACTCCTTTATATGGGAATGGGTGAAGAGTCAAATGTTTTGGTAATTCCTCACTGTGAGATGAATCTAGATAATTTTGAACGAGAGCTTTGGATTTTTGCTTATCCCTTGCCATAACAATATCATTGGGTTTGCAACGATAACTTGGTATATCTACTATACGACCATTAACTAAAATATGTCTATGATTAACTAATTGGCGGGCTCCAGGAATAGTCGGAGCCATACCCAACCGAAAAAGGATGTTGTCCAAACGCATTTCAAGTAATTGGAGTAAAACCTGACCTGTTGACCCTTTGGCTTTTCTGGCGATACGAAAGTATTTAAGTAATTGTCGCTCTGTAATACCATAATGAAAACGTAATTTTTGTTTTTCTTCTAGACGAATACGATATTGAGATCTTTTCACGGAACGTGATGTATTTTTAAGATCTTTAGGCTTTTTATTAGTTAGTCCTGGTAAAACCCCCAGACGTCGTATTTTTTTGAAACGAGGCCCTCGGTAACGTGACATAAAGACTCCTTATTTATTGTTATTGATATCTCATTTTTTTTTATTAAAACTGAACTAAATGATAAATGAAGCAAAATCCCCTGAGGTATTCTATTGATTGTACTAAAACGAATAATGGCACTAGAAGGACTAGTGAGATGAAAGATGTACGTATCCGAAGTTTCTCCCGCTTTTTGTATTAATATTCATTATTAGTTTATTTGAAATGCAATTTTTTATAATATTTGAATTTTTTGTATTTAGTATAATTGTATTTAGTTTAGTATATAAATTATTTAGTATATTAATGAATTTTTAATTGAATTAGTGTATATGTATAAATTCTTGTATCTATTTATTCTTAGTTTCGTTACTATTTCTTTTTTAATATTTTTTTTAAATAAATATTAAAAAAAGGCTTAAAACTTTTGAATAACAAAAAAGTAATAGTCAGAATAAGAAAATAAGAAAGTCATATAGTAATTATTAGTATAAAAAATCGAACATGAAAAAAAAAATAGAAAAATCAAAATATAGAATATAGAAAAATATATATAGTATACAAAATATACCAACATATAAATATAAAAAAAATAGAAAAGAAAAAATAGAAATAAAGCCGGCTATCGGAGTCGAACCGATGACCATCGCATTACAAATGCGATGCTCTAACCTCTGAGCTAAGCGGGCTCACACAAAATAAACTTTACATACATAATAATTCCATCAAGAATATAACTAGTCATAAATCATAAAAAATATAGAATCCAAATCGATTGCAAATCTATATTACAGTAAAGTATAAAGTAAATTAAATAGGGTGATAGTATAGAGTATATAAATAAAAAAAGAAAATAGAGAAAGATGCAATTCAGATCCGCTCCTATGCTTTAATTTGGAAACTAAGACAAAAAAAGAATCGATCCTTTGAGTATTCCAACTTTCATGGGAAACTGAAAAGAAGGGTTCATATATATAGTGATAGATATCTGTCTATATTGAATTGAAGATAAAAAAACGATAGAATTATTTCTGATTGGCCCATAGCAAATAGAAGCTCCCACAAGAAATGAACGAAAAGAAAAAAAGGGATGAAATGCCTTTCGGTAGATTAATTTTTTTTAGAATAATGAATTCAAGGGTTCCAAACGAAAGAATAAAAAGGGAAAGTAGATCATACTGAGATCTTAAGCATAAAAAGAAAAGGGGATATGGCGAAATCGGTAGACGCTACGGACTTAATTAGTTTGAGCCTTAGTATGGAAACCTACTAAGTGAGAACTTTCAAATTCAGAGAAACCCTGGAATTAAAAAAATGGGCAATCCTGAGCCAACTCCTTCTTTCCAAAAGGAAGAAAAAGGATAGGTGCAGAGACTCAATGGAAGCTGTTCTAACAAATGGAGTTGACGGTCTTGCGTTGTTATAAGAATTCTTCCATCGAAATTCCAAAAAGGATGAAGAATAAACCTAGACGCATACGTAATTAAAATATAAATAATACTCTATTTAAATAATACTCTATTTAAATATAAATATTTAAATTATATAAATATTCAAATTGAATGAAAAAATATTGATGACGACCCAAATCTTTATTTTATGACTATGAAAAAATGGAAGAATTGTTGTGAATCGATTCCAAATTTAAGAAAGAATCGAATATTCGTTTTTTAGTAAATTCAAATATTTATTCCTCAGTCGGATAGATCTTTTGAAAACCCGACCCATCCATCGGATGAGAATGAAGATAGAGTCCCATTCTACGTGTCAATCCTGACAACAATGAAATTTATAGTAAGAGGAAAATCCGTCGATTTTAAAAATCGTGAGGGTTCAAGTCCCTCTATCCCCAAAAAAGATCCTTTGATTCTCTAACTAATTATCTTCTTTTTTTGTTAACGATTCAAATAAAACGTGGGTCTCTTCCTCATTTACTCTTCTTTCACAAAGGTATCCGAGCAAAAAAGGGTTTCTCTTATCACAAGTCGATGTATGATGTAAATGAGACAGGAGCTGCGCAAGGAGTACTCTTACTCATTTGAATGATTCCCAATACATATCATTACTCGTACTAAGACTTAAATAAAAAGGCTTCCTTTGGAGATACAGGAAATTCCGGGACCTAGATAAGACTTTTTTTTAATACCCTTTCACCTTTTAATTGACATAGACCCCTGTTTTATAGTAAAATGAGTAGATAATGCGTAGGGAACGGTCGGGATAGCTCAGTTGGTAGAGCAGAGGACTGAAAATCCTCGTGTCACCAGTTCAAATCTGGTTCCTGGCATATGATTCATTTGGATGAGTATCTATTTTGCAAATTTATTGATATAGATCGAAGATCGATATTCATTAATCTATATATAGCCCGTGCACAGACGTCACTTTTTTCTAGGTATCTATAGATATAACCCACCTAGAAAATAGATGGGTAAAGAGTATATAAAAAAGAGTTAGGTTTTCTTTTCGTTTTTTATTTGGTGTTTCTAATGCGTCTCCTCTCATTGAAAAAGAATATTCCTTCTTCGTGTGGATTCGAAAAAGGTTTAATTCGGTAATTCGGTAAAGTAAATTTGTTGCAAGACCGGGGGAAGTTAAAGCAAAGGATGAGAATAGACAAAATAAATGTATTTCAGATACAGTATAACTAGAATTCGACCTCCTTTCATTTCTTTTTTTCTATTTTTTCATTTCCCTCTCACATTACGTGACTTTCTACAAACCATCTAAGTGATGCTCGGCGTTCGCGGTACAAAGTTCATGATACAAAAATTTTTTGGTTCATTCTATTGGTTCGGCTAATAAAAAATCCAATTTTGTTAATCAATCATAATTCAAAAAAAGTTAATTACTCCGATTATTTGATCTAGAAGAGAGTGTACAACTACTTAATAATTATCTAATTATAATATATATTTGTTTGATTTGAATTTGTTGAAGTGAAAATAAATTTCTTATAATTCAAAAGGCGTCTTGTATTTCATAAAAATTGGGGGCAATATAATCTTTACGTAAAGGCCATCCTATCCAACTTTCGGGCATTAAAATACGTTTCAGGCGTGGATGATTATCATAAACGATTCCCAACATATCATAGGATTCCCGTTCTTGAAAATCCACACTTTTCCAAACCCAGAAAACAGACGGAATTCGAGGGTTCCTCCTTGGGGCAAATACTTTTATGCATACCTCTTCTGGTTGATCCACACCAGATTCTATTCGCGTAAGATGATATACACTAGCTAACAGCCCCCCCGGTTCGACATCATAGGCACATTGGGAACGTAAATAATTGTAACCATATACATATAAAATAACAGCAATGGAATGCCAATCTTCGGGCTTTATTTGTAAAGTCTCTATTCCTTGGTAATCGAAGCCCAAAGATCTATGAATTAGCCCGTGTTTTACTAGCCAAGCAGACAAACGACCCTGCATCTTGTTTATTTCTCCTACATTTTAATTTGTATAAGTATTTCCGGAAATTTGTAAACACTGGACCCCCGTTATTCTGTACAAAAAAAAGAATCTCGCTTAATTCACTAATTCGTGGGAAGATACTGAACTTTTGTATTTGAAAACTTTTTCAGGAGGAATCTCGGAAATGAATGGAGATTTAGAAAGTAATCCTTGATTATAATTTCCAGTATGAATAGGGCGGCCAACACGAAACTTGTGTTTGATAGTAAAACATCGATTCTTCCGTTGCGACTGAATTCTATCTTCATAGATTTCCCAAGATATTTTCTTACGAAGCTTTGTTATAGCATCTATAACTGCTTCCGGTTTAGGTGGACAACCCGGTAAATAGATATCCACAGGAATTAGTTTATCGACCCCCCGAACAGTACTATAAGAATCGGTACTGAACATCCCCCCTGTAATTGTACAGGCCCCCATAGCAATAACATATTTTGGTTCAGGCATTTGCTCATATAATCTCACTAAAGAAGGGGCCATTTTCATTGTTACTGTACCGGCGGTTAAAATGAGGTCTGCTTGTCTAGGGCTCGATCTTGGTACCAGTCCATAGCGATCAAAGTCGAATCGCGAGCCTATTAATGAAGCAAATTCTATGAAGCAACAACTGGTACCATAGAGAAGCGGCCATAAACTAGAGAGTCTTGACCAATTTGAAAGATCATTTGATGTAGTTGAAATAACTGAGTTTGGGGTTATTCGATCAAGTAGGGGAAACTCAACGGAATTCATAACTCTTTCAATCTTATTGTTTTTTCTTTTTTGATTTTGATTGTTAGAATATTCAGAAACTAAGACCATTCCAATGCTCCTTTTCGCCATGCATAAACTAAACCCACAATTAGGATAAGCACGAAAATGAAAGCTTCTATAAAAGCAGATACACCCAATACATCGAAACTCATTGCCCATGGATAAAGAAAAACTGTTTCAACATCAAAAACAACAAAAACTAAAGCAAACATATAATAACGGATTCTAAATTGTAACCAAGCATCACCAATGGGTTCTATACCTGATTCATAACTAGAAAGTTTCTCCGGTTCTTTTCGAATTGGAGCTAAAATTCCGGAAAGTAAAAATGCCAAAATCGGAATAACACTCGATATTATTAGAAATGCCCAGAAAATGTCATATTCATAAAGCAGAAACATAGACGCACTCCTATGAATGTGGAAAATAGAACGAATTGGACGATTCGACTTGTAATTGTCAAGGCATCCATAACTTTTTAGTCAAACCAACAATTCATTTTAACCGAACCACCCAGTTTCGCTTGTTTACCGTGAGACATGTAGCCTTTCAAGATTCATTGGCTAAAATCTTATTACCATTTTTCATTACACCGAACTTACTTAATTATATATATTTCAACTAAAATAACAAATTAAGTAAAAGTAAAAAAAGAATATAAATAGATATTGCTCTTAGATTTATTATACATATATTACATACATAAAAAACATATGCACAAAATACATATACAACTAAAACGTTCTCGCTTTCACCTCACTTACTATTTTCTCTAAATAAAAAAATGAAAATTCGAAATTGAACTTTCGATCGAAATAAAGTTTTTTTAGACTTTAACTGTCTTATGTCTATGTCGTATTTTTTTCCTTTTTTTTCGATGAACCGCCCGACCTTAAAAAAAACACTACGGGGGAAATTACAATTTTCATCTAGAAAATTATAGGGCTATACGGACTCGAACCGTAGACCTTCTCGGTAAAATAGCTCAAACTTTTTTTATTATCAAACTGATTCGAACTGTTTCAAAGACCCAACATGCATTTTTTTGCATTGGGCTCTTTCATTAACTGATATACATTAACTGATATAAATATAAGTTAGTCCACCATATTTTTTCTTGACAGAAAGCGGATGGTTCCATGCGCTCGGATTCATTATTTTTATTCTGATCCAGGAGCACTACCAAAGTGTTTCAAAGAAGGGTTATCTTGACGTAGGTCTGCCTTTGGCCTAGATTTTTTTAATGAAATGGAGTCTCTATCGCTCTGTTTAAAGAATCAAATATGAAACTTCATACACCTTAAAGTTCATAGAACGAAAAGAGATTTTTCGAGGTCCTTATACTTCATTATGCCTAGCATTGAATAGGCTGTTTATTCACCCTATCACTATCTCAAATCAAAAAGGCGTTCGCGAAATGGACACCCGAATTGGGCTGAACTAATTGTCAGGCTATTGTTCTCTTGTTTCCGCAAAGTCAGAAAGTCATAGAGTAAGACATCGATTTGTCAATCAAGTCTTTTGATTGCATGATGAACTCCCTTGAAAAACATTGGCGCACGTGTAAACGAGTTGCTCTACCAACTGAGCTATAGCCCTTGTGTTTGTGTTACATATTTTACACGTAGAAATTTTTTTGTCAAGATGTGGATTCCACGATCCAACATCGTATCTTTTTGATCTGTTTGATTTATATTGCTTAGAAGTAAGATTACATTTATAATCTATGTGATGGAATTTCGATTTGTTTTTCTTTGGGAGGATAAATGACCTACTTAACTCAGCGGTTAGAGTATTGCTTTCATACGGCAGGAGTCATTGGTTCAAATCCAATAGTAGGTAGGGCTTATTAGATACCATCGATTCTGGTATCTAATAAGTTTTTCTATTCAACCCTATCCTTATCTTTTAATCTTATAAAAAAAGAATGAATATGAATTTGTATCTTTTGTATTTTATTTCGATCTCATTTTTCCCTTACACCAGATTTCATTCTGCTTGATTGTAGTTTTATTCAATCAGCAAAAAAAGATCAAAGACAAAAAAATAGGATTCTTTTTCTAAACAAAACATCTTTTTTTAGTATGCTTATGCGGACATCCCAACCCGTTACGAAATCATATTGATAGCCTCTACCCGTGTCCTAGCTCGTCTAAGAGCTAGATTTGCCTCAATTGTTTGTCTCTTTCCTTCCGCTTTCCTCAAATTTGCTTCGGCTATTTCAAGAGTTTGCTGAGCTTCTTGTGGATCAATGTCACTCCCCTTCTCAGCATCATTTACTAAAACGGTGATCTCATTATTGCCTATTCGAGCAAAACCGCCCATCAGAGCCAGCGTTAACCATTGGTCGGTAAGTCGTATTCTCAATATACCTATATCCACAGCAGTGGCAATCGGAGCGTGGTTGGGTAATACGCCGATTTGTCCACTATTAGTAGATAAAATGATTTCTTTTACTTCGGAATCCCAAACAATTCGATTGGGAGTCAGTACACAAAGATTTAAGGTCATTTCTTCAATTTGTTCTCCATTTCTAAGTTCATAGCTTTCGCGGTAGCTTCGTCGATGTTACCTACTAAATAAAAGGCCTGCTCGGGAAGCCCGTCGAATTCTCCGGAAAGGATTAATTGAAACCCTCTAATAGTTTCTGCTAGACCAACATATTTTCCTGGCGAACCTGTAAATACTTCGGCAACGAAAAAAGGTTGTGATAAGAAACGCTCAATTTTTCGTGCTCTTGCTACGGTTAAACGATCTTCTTCGGATAATTCATCTAAGCCAAGGATAGCTATAATATCCTGAAGTTCTTTGTAACGTTGTAAAGTTTGCTTAACACTTTGCGCAATTTTATAATGTTCCTCGCCAACGATTCGAGGTTGGAGCATAGTTGACGTTGAATCTAAAGGATCGACTGCTGGATAGATACCTTTGGCGGCTAATGCTCTTGATAGTACAGTAGTTGCATCTAAATGTGCAAATGTCGTGGCAGGAGCGGGGTCAGTCAAATCGTCTGCAGGTACATAAACTGCTTGAATCGAAGTTATGGACCCTTGTTTGGTAGAAGTAATTCTTTCTTGTAAAGAGCCCATTTCGGTACTAAGAGTAGGTTGATAACCCACAGCTGAAGGCATTCTGCCCAATAAGGCAGATACTTCAGATCCTGCTTGGACGAAACGAAAGATATTGTCAATAAATAGAAGTACGTCTTGTTTATTAACATCTCGGAAATATTCCGCCATAGTTAGGGCAGTCAAACCAACTCTCATACGAGCGCCGGGCGGTTCATTCATTTGCCCGTAGACTAGAGCCACTTTTGATTCTGGAATATTTTCTTCATTAATAACTCCGGATTCTTTCATTTCCATGTAAAGATCATTTCCTTCACGAGTACGTTCACCTACGCCGCCAAATACGGATACACCTCCATGAGCTTTTGCAATATTGTTGATTAATTCCATAATGAGTACGGTTTTACCCACTCCAGCTCCCCCAAAAAGTCCTATTTTTCCTCCACGGCGATAGGGGGCTAAAAGGTCTACCACTTTAATTCCTGTTTCAAAAATAGATAATTTAGTGTCTAACTGTATAAAGGCGGGTGCGGATCTATGAATAGGAGATGTTGTTTGAGTATCTACAGGACCTAAATTATCAACGGGCTCCCCAAGTACATTAAAAATTCGTCCGAGAGTTGCTCCGCCCACTGGAACACTTAAAGGAGCCCCTGTATCAACCACTTCCATTCCTCGCGTTAGGCCGTCTGTAGCACTCATAGCGATAGCCCGAACGCGATTATTTCCTAATAATTGTTGTACCTCACAGGTTACATTCATCGGTTGACCGGCAGTATCTCGGCCCTTAATGACCAGAGCGTTGTAAATATTAGGCATCTTGCCTGGTGGAAAAGCTACATCCAGCACTGGACCAATGATTTGAGCGACACGCCCCAAGTTCTTGTTTTCAAGTGTGGAAACCCCAGGACTAGACGTAGTAGGATTGATTCTCATAATTATAAAGTAATAAAGTGAAATAATATTATTAATATAATATTTTATATATATATATTTCTTTTTTTTTCGAAAAAAAAAGAAATGTCCGATAACAGGTTGATCGGTTAATTCACTACGAAATGGGAGTTAGCACTCGATTTTGTTGGGATCATACAACCGAATCCAATTCAACTGTTTACTTATTGCTTACTTTTTCTCTTTCTTTGATTCAATTTCAATGAGTGAGTTCAACCATTTTCAAAAAAAATATAAAGTCAATGAACAAAAATTTGTATTGTATAAAGTCTTTTTATCATTATAGACAATCCCATATATATTATCGACGGAATTCGAACCTGAACCCTAAATTCGATTTCATTTATGGGTCATTATTTCATTTCTATCGCATTGGCTATCGCATCCGCCCTCTTTTTTTATTTAGCATATTTATTTACGTCTAGCCTATTCTTTTTTTTTCTTATTTATACCATTTCGCCTATGAATTCTGCATATTTTCTTCACATCTAAGATTTACATATCCAACATATATTGCTGTCAAGAGTGCATTTTTAGTAATTATTTTGTAAATTCAAAAAAGGTTAAGGCATTAGAAACTTGAAAAAGAAAGGTTGGGTTGCGCCACATATAGGAAAGAGTATACAATAATGATGTATTTGACGAATCAAATACTATGGTTTAATAATGAACCTTGTTAATTTGTTGATAATTTTATGAAAGATTCCTGTAAACGTTTTAATTAACGCCTAATTCATGTCGAGTAGACCTTGTTGTTGTGAGAATTTAGTAATTGATGAGTTATAGGGAGGGACTTATGTCACCACAAACAGAGACTAAAGCAAGTGTTGGATTCAAAGCTGGTGTTAAAGAATACAAATTGACTTATTATACTCCTGACTATGAACCGCATGATCATGATATCTTGGCAGCATTTCGAGTAACTCCTCAACCTGGAGTTCCGCCAGAAGAAGCAGGGGCCGCGGTAGCTGCCGAATCTTCTACTGGTACATGGACAACCGTGTGGACCGATGGACTTACCAGCCTTGATCGTTACAAAGGACGATGCTACGACATCGAGCCTGTTCCTGGCGAAGAAAGTCAATTTATTGCTTATGTAGCTTACCCATTAGACCTTTTTGAAGAAGGTTCTGTTACTAACATGTTTACTTCCATTGTGGGTAATGTATTTGGGTTCAAAGCCTTGCGTGCTCTTCGTTTGGAGGATTTGCGAATCCCTCCTGCTTATACGAAAACTTTCCAAGGCCCGCCTCATGGTATCCAAGTTGAAAGAGATAAATTGAACAAATATGGACGTCCCCTATTGGGATGTACTATTAAACCGAAATTGGGATTGTCCGCTAAGAACTACGGTCGGGCAGTTTATGAATGTCTTCGTGGCGGACTTGATTTTACCAAAGATGATGAAAACGTGAACTCCCAACCATTTATGCGTTGGAGAGACCGTTTCTTATTCTGTGCCGAAGCTATTTTTAAATCACAGTCCGAAACAGGTGAAATCAAAGGACATTACTTGAATGCTACTGCAGGTACATGCGAAGAAATGATAAAAAGGGCTGTATTTGCCAGAGAATTGGGAGTTCCTATCGTAATGCACGACTACTTAACAGGGGGATTCACAGCAAATACTAGTTTAGCTCATTATTGCAGAGATAATGGCCTACTTCTTCACATTCACCGCGCAATGCATGCAGTTATTGACAGACAGAAAAATCACGGTATGCACTTCCGTGTACTAGCTAAAGCCTTACGTATGTCTGGTGGAGATCATATCCATTCCGGTACTGTAGTAGGTAAACTTGAAGGGGAAAGGGAAATTACTTTAGGGTTTGTTGATTTACTACGTGATGACTTTGTTGAAAAAGACCGAAGTCGCGGTATTTATTTCACTCAACCTTGGGTTTCCATGCCTGGTGTTATTCCTGTGGCTTCCGGGGGTATTCACGTTTGGCATATGCCCGCTTTAACCGAGATCTTTGGGGATGACTCTGTATTACAGTTTGGTGGCGGAACTTTAGGCCACCCATGGGGAAATGCACCGGGTGCTGTAGCGAATCGAGTAGCTCTAGAAGCCTGTGTACAAGCTCGTAATGAGGGGCGTGATCTTGCTCGCGAGGGTAACGATATTATTCGCAAAGCTGCTAAATGGAGTCCTGAACTAGCTGCCGCTTGTGAAGTATGGAAGGAAATCAAATTTGAATTCCAAGCAATGGATACTTTGTAATCCATTAATTACCGGTTTTTGAATTGTAATTAAACTCGGCTCAATCTTTTACTATTAGTAAAAGAGTGAGCCGAGTACAAGTTTTTCATACATCTTACGACAAGCAAAATCCTAAATAAAAAATCGAAAACATTAAAATGCAAAAGTTTCTTTGGTTGTGCTGGATCCAGAATTAATCCTATGGATCTCTAGGATTGGTGTATTCTTATATATCCCATAGCTTATAGCTTAGGACCACGGATAACGAGTTAAGTATAAGAGCCCCTTTTACCCATCCTGTATATTGTCCTTTTCTTTCGTTTTTTCTAGTACAACTGTAAAACAAAGTTCTATCATATAGAGAGAGTGGAGGGATACACGGGTTCTTACAAAAGAGAATCTTTTAGTTTTCACTCATTTTTCGTTAACAATCCGAGTGCTTTTTTTTAGTAAATTAAAATTTCAAATGACTTTTCATCGAATGACTATTCATCTTTTTTTTTTTCATGCAAATAGGGGGCAAGAAAGCTCTATGAAAAAATGGTGGTTTAATTCGATGTTGGCTGCGGAGTTCGAACAGTGGGGGCTAAGTCAATCAATGAGCAATCTTGATCCTCTTCACAATACCAGTAGCAGTGAAAATATGAGTCCAAATTCTAGAGAAAAAAACATTCGGAGTAATGGTTCTAGTTACATCAATTTTGATCTCTTATTCGGTATCAAGGGCATTCGGAATTTCATCTCTGATGACACTTTTTTAGTTAGGGATAATAAGGGGGAAACTTTTTCCATTTTTTTTAATATTGAAAAAAAGATTGTTGAGATTAAAAATGATCATTCTTTTTTGAGTTCACTCCAAATGTCTAATTATTGGAATTCTAGTTATGGGAATGGATCAAAAAATGACGATACTCATTATGATCTTTCCATGTACGATACTAAATCTAGTTTGAATAATCACATTAATAGTTGTATTGACAGTTATCTTCATTCTCAAATGCGTATTGAGAATTCTGGTTTAAGTGATAATGATAATTACAGTGATAATTACATTTTTGATGAAAGTCAGACTACCACTAAGACAAATGGTAGGGATAAGAATCTTGAGGTCACTAAAAAATACAGGAATTTATGGATTCAATGTGAAAATTGTTATGAATTAAATTATAAGAAATTGTTGAAATCAAAAATGAACATTTGTGATGAATGCGGATATCATTTGAAAATGAGTAGTTCAGAGAGAATCGAACTCTTGATTGATCCGGGTACTTGGGATCCTATGGATGAAGACATGGTCTCAACGGATCCCATTGAATTTCATTCGGAGGAGGAACCCTATAAAGAACGTATTAATTCTTATCAAAAAGAGACAGGGTTAACCGAAGCCGTTCAAACAGGTATAGGTCAACTAAATAGCATTCCTGTAGCAATAGGGGTTATGGATTTTCGGTTTATGGGAGGTAGTATGGGATCTGTAGTCGGAGAGAAAATCACTCGTTTGATTGAGTATGCTACTAATCAAAACCTACCCCTTATTATAATGTGTGCTTCCGGTGGGGCACGCATGCAAGAAGGAAGTTTGAGCCTGATGCAAATGGCTAAAATTTCGTCAGCTTTATTTGATTATCAATCGAATAAAAAGTTATTCTATGTATCAATTCTTACATCCCCTACTACTGGCGGGGTGACAGCTAGTTTTGGTATGTTGGGAGATATCATTATTTCTGAACCCAACGCCTACATTGCATTTGCAGGTAAAAGAGTAATTGAAGAAACATTGAATACGACAGTACCTGACGGTTCACAAGAAGCTGAATATTTATTCGATAAGGGTTTATTTGATCTAATTGTACCACGTAATCTTTTAAAAGGCGTTCTAAGTGAGTTATTTCAGTTGCACGCTTTCTTTCCTTTGAATCAAAATTCGATCGAACAGTAAGGTCAATTTTTTTATTTGTGACAAAAAAAGTAGTTAGTTATCGTAATTAATCAAAGCAAAAATAATATGATAAAGAATCAATCATAATAGAATAATGGAAATCGAGTTTTCGTGGTTGCCATACTAATTTAATTTCTATAACTATAATAACTCTCTATAATATAGCTAATGCAAAGTTGCAGATAAATTGTTTTTTTTATTTGACTTCTCCATTCCTGGTTAGTAATCAGAGAACCTCTATTCTATCAACACTCTTACCTCTGTAAATAAAAAAGTTGGCAAATAAAACGAATTTTATCTTCCTTTCTTACATCTGAAAAATTCTAAAAAAATGGCCTTTTGCATTTTAATATATTTATTGCCGGATTATTCTCAGAGACTCTCCGTTTTGACTAACAAAAGAATATCTCTTGGATCAGATTCTAACGAATCTTTCGGAACTTTGTAAGCAATTCTTTCTTTATTGATATTGAATTAAAAGATAAGAGCAAAAGAAGAAGAAAAGATGAAGAATAAAAAAGTCGATTCTAAAACATATATTTTTGTGGAGAAGGCTAATTAAGTTCATTTAATTCGTTCTACATTTCTTGAACTTAATATATACTCACTTAGATATAATTAGTATAATTATATAGAATTAGAATTCTAATTAAGTTAATATTATTTTAGAACAATATAACAAACAGGTACAATATAGTAAATCGAGGTACCCATTCTATGACAGATATAAACTTTCCCTCTTTTTTTGTGCCTTTGGTAGGCTTAGTATTTCCGGCAATTGCAATGGCTACTTTATTTCTTCATGTTCAAAAAAACAAGATTGTTTAGGCTGAATGGTGAGGCAAAATCGAATTTTTTCAAGACTTAGACTTGATTGAATCATAACCCAGATATCTATTTTTTTCTTGGAAAGTGAAATATGGTAGAATGCATGATTTCTTTCAAACACAAGTGCAATACGTGCGAAACTTGCTTGCTATAGGGGTAAATTCTTTTTCACTTTTTAAAATTAATAGATCACGGGTCAGTTCCGTTTTTGAAAGAGAAAGTCAATGCTTGTAGATATCTAGGGCGGGGTGGGACATTCTTATTTTCCTTTTCGATCGAACGTTTTTTATGAATTACCCCGGCAGATTCACATTAGAATAGTGCTAGTTGATGAGAGTTACTTCAGAAACAAAATAGCATTAGTTAAGTCGTTAAGTAAAGTACAAGTTAAATTCATTTTGGTTATTCTATCAATTCAATTAAGTCAAATTAAATGCAACTAGATTAGTATGAATTGGCGATCAGAACGTATATGGATAGAACTTATAAAGGGATCTCGAAAAATAAGTAATTTCTGCTGGGCCTTTATACTTTTTTTAGGTTCATTAGGATTTTTATTAGTTGGAACTTCCAGCTATCTTGGTAGGAATTTAATATCTTTATTTCCCTCTCAACAAATAATTTTTTTCCCACAGGGGATCGTGATGTCTTTCTATGGGATCGCAGGTCTCTTTATTAGTGGCTATTTATGGTGCACAATTTCGTGGAATGTAGGTAGTGGTTATGATCTATTCGATAAAAAAGAAGGAATAGTGTGTATTTTTCGTTGGGGATTTCCGGGAAAAAATCGTCGAATCTCCCTCCGCTTCCTTATAAATGATATTCAATCTATCAGAATTGAACTTAAAGAGGGCATTTCCCCTCGTCGTGTCCTTTATCTAGAAATCAGAGGCCAGGGGGCCATTCCTTTGACTCGTACTGATGAGAATTTGACTCCACGAGAAATGGAACAAAAAGCTGCTGAATTGGCCTATTTCTTGCGCGTACCGATTGAAGTTTTTTGAAATGAATCGAACAATGAACGTTTTCTGATTCTCGACTGGAGGTAGAAAACTCTACAATCCAAAAATGTTCCATGGCATAACTTAAAGAAATTTAAGTCAGAACGTACCTTCGCTGCGAGTCAAAGCAAACGTATATTCTATGGAACATCCAAAAAGGGGGGTTGTTTTTGTCTGCAAAAAAGAGGTTTTATACCTATGGAAATCCACTCGCCGCAATTCATTAGTAACAAATCGAAATAAATAAGGATAGATTCATCCCCCAAAAATTGGAAAGAAAAAAAGTTTGTTTTTAGTTTCCATATTTTGATTTGGTAGGCTAGAAACAAATAGCTTGTGTAAATTCGATTTCGTGATGTTTCGTTTTCTCCCCCCTTTCGTTCTCTTCTCTTTAATGAATAACTCAAAATTTTGCTACCCCCCTCCTTTTTTGTTTTGATCATCCCATTCATAAAATTATCTCAATTCTTTTTGTGCTATGGTAGGCAGCAGATTTTTTTGCACTATTTGGAGAGTTTTTTGGTCTCGAAATCTGACTTCCTTAACTCTTCGGGTTTTCGGGAATTCACCTAAAGAAAGGAAATGCTTCGAATTTGACCAATTGAAATAGCTGGAAACTTTTTTGCGCATTTTTGCATTCGAAGCGGACTCTTCCTCTTATTTATTCGATTTCTGTATTCTTGTAAGATTCGTTAAAATTATCAAGGACTACTTACCGATTACCGAATAACAAATAAAAAACAGAGAACGGTTCGCTACCTTGGAATAGAACTCATTTTAGTGAAATGAAAAAGAAAATTTCAATATTAGATCGCGTAGAGGCGACGAATGAGGCCACTTTATTAAATTGAAATTTTATAAAAAATGGCAAAAAAGAAAGCATTTATTCCCCTTCTATTTTTTGTATCTACAGTCTGTTTACCCTGGTGGAGCTTTCTAGCATTTAATAAAAGTCTGGAATCTTGGGTTACTAATTTGTGGAATACCAAGCAATTCGAAACTCTTTTGAATGATATTCCAGAAAAGAGTCTTCTGGAAAAATTCCTAGAATTAGAGGAGCTCCTACTGTTGGACGAGATGATAAAGGAATACCCGGAGACACATCTAAAAAAGTTTCGTATAGGAATCCATAAAGAAACGATTCAATTGATTCAGCTGCACAATGAAGATTGTATCCATACAATTTTGTCCTTCTCGACCAATATAATCTGTTTCGTTATTCTAAGTGGTTATTCTATTATAGGTAATAAAGAACTTATTACTCTTAACTCTTGGGTTCAGGAATTCCTCTATAACCTAAGCGACACAATAAAAGCATTTTCTATTCTTTTATTAACCGATTTATGTATCGGATTCCATTCACCTCATGGTTGGGAACTACTGATTGGCTCTATCTACCAAGATTTTGGATTTTCTCATAACGACCAAGTTATATCTGGCCTTGTTTCCACTTTTCCAGTCATTCTAGATACAATTTTGAAATATTGGATCTTCCGTTATTTAAATCGTGTATCCCCATCACTTGTAGTGATTTATCATTCAATGAATGACTGAAAAAGGTCTACTGATATTAATTCAATTAGAATGTTTGTTACTTGGGGCATAAGCATTCCAAAACGTACTGACTCTTTCTACCCACCTAAGGCAAGAAGGTACGCCAATATTCCAGTAAGATTAGTCCAATAAATAGCAGAATCGCGGATAGGGAACTATACTAGCGACCTACCCAATTTATTGTAGAAATTTTCGGGATCAAAAATTGTACCATGCAAACTAAAAATACCCTTTCTTGGATAAAAGAATATATTACTCGATCTATTTCCGTATCACTCATTATATATATAATAACTCAGTCATCCATTTCAAACGCATATCCCATTTTTGCACAGCAGGGTTATGAAAATCCCCGCGAAGCAACCGGTCGTATTGTATGTGCCAATTGTCATTTAGCTAATAAACCCGTGGATATTGAGGTTCCCCAAGCGGTCCTTCCTGATACTGTATTTGAAGCAGTTGTTCGAATTCCTTATGATATGCAACTAAAACAAGTTCTTGCTAATGGCAAGAAGGGGGGTTTGAATGTAGGAGCTGTTCTTATTTTACCCGAGGGGTTTGAGTTGGCTCCAACCGATCGTATTTCTCCCGAGATGAAAGAAAAAATAGGCAATCTTTCTTTTCAAAGCTACCGACCAAATCAAAAAAATATTCTTGTGATCGGCCCTGTTCCGGGGCAAAAATATAGTGAAATAACCTTTCCTATTCTTTCACCGGACCCTGTTACTCAAAAAGATGCTCATTTTTTAAAATATCCCATATATGTAGGCGGTAATAGGGGAAGGGGTCAAATTTATCCCGACGGAAGCAAGAGTAACAATACTGTTTATAATGCTACAGCAGCGGGTATCGTAAATAAAATAATACGAAAAGAAAAGGGCGGATACGAAATAACCATAGGGGATGCCTCGGATGGGCGGCAAGTCGTTGATATTATTCCGCCAGGGCCAGAACTTCTTGTTTCAGAGGGTGAATCCATCAAACTCGATCAGGCATTAACGAGTAATCCTAATGTGGGTGGGTTTGGTCAGGGAGATACAGAAATAGTACTTCAAGATCCATTACGCGTCCAAGGCCTTTTGTTCTTCTTGGCATCAGTTATTTTGGCACAAATTTTTTTGGTTCTTAAAAAGAAACAGTTCGAGAAGGTTCAATTATCCGAAATGAATTTCTAGATCAAGTTCATAACAAGAAAAAAAGCCTTGTTTATTTCTAGTTATGTATGATCACGAAAAAAGTACAAAAGCTCTTTTTTTCTAGTTTTTTTGTTCAACGAGATGCCGGGAGTTAGTTGTAGTACATTCTTAGTCATACTATGTATATTATAGTATATTGTGCAGAAGACTATTTGAATTTTTAACTTTACTTTGTTTCAATCCAAATTGTAATGATGTAACTATGTAACTCTTATTAGATTAAAATGGTATCAAATGTATCAATTCAATAGGTTTTCTATTCGAGAAAAAAATTCGATTAGATTGAGACACTAGACTAAGCATAGAATAAAACACACAGATAAATTAGGGGAATAAATGAGTCTAGGGGGGATTCTTTGCCTTCCTAATCTTCGACACAAGAAAAGGGTGTGTAAAATTCCTTTTCTTGTGTCAATGTCAAATAGTAATGATTCGTGATGGCCCTCGTCAAAGACGCGTCATTTTCTATTTTTTAATATAATCTACTTTAGGAGAGGAGGTTCAGGAGATTTAACCGAACTTTTTTTGTTTGACTATTACGCATATAATAGATAGAACAAAGTAAAAGTAGTGGACAAACAAAAAAAGAGAGATAATTTGATTGAACAACAAATAGAACTTCTTCAATGAACTTATAAAAAAATTTCAACTTGGATTTGCTGAATACAAAAAGGATATACTACTCGAATTTTTTCTAATAGTCTAGTATAGGAGGTTTTCGTGCTATTTGATCTACCTATTTTTTTTTGTATTTTCTTTTTGTTTTCTTTTCTGCGATAAAATACTCTTATTTATTCTAATTTATAATTATTCTTATTATAATGATTTTTTTATAATTATTACGAATTTAACGGGTACCTCCCCCTTCTTTGGTACTCTAATTCGAGGGGGAAGGAGGGTCCCGTTGAGTTCTTACGCTTTCATATCTATACCGCAGCTCATGCAATTACTACAGGGATGAACCCAATCCGGAATATGACCCATAAAAGAAAATGCCTAGTAAACCAATCACAACAATGCCGGTTACAGTACCTATTATCCAAAGCGGAATCCTTCCAGTAGTATCGGCCATTTACCCCACTTCCCTCCACATTTCATCAAGTGGTCATGCTAGAGACATAAACAGTCATGGGTAATTATGAGATGAGATCCTTCCGAATGGGATAAGAAAATTCCTACTCTATATATTATTCTCTCTCGTTCTTTTTAATTTAAATTTTTAATTGAAAAAATAATTTGAAAATAAAACAGCAAGTACAAAAATGAGTAATAACCCCCAGTAGAGACTGGTACGATTCAATTCAACACTTTGTTCGTTCGGATTTGATTGTGTCATAGCTCTATAATTCGGATTAGGTTTTGTTTATCGTTGGATGAATTGCATTGCGGATATTGACCCCAAAAAAGAAACGGTAGGTACAGCTAGTCCGTGAACAGCCAACCATCGCACTGTAAAAATGGGAAAGGTTCTATCTATGGTCATTGGGCCTCCTAAAAGGATCTACTAAATTCATCGAGTTGTTCCAAAGAATCAAAACGGCCAGTTATTAATGGAATTCCTTGTCGGCTCTCTGTAAAATACTCATTTGGCCGAGGGCTTCCAAACACATCGTAAGCTAAACCTGTGCTGACGAATAACCAACCCGCAATGAATAGGGAAGGTATAGTAATGCTATGAATGACCCAGTATCGAATACTGGTAATAATATCCGCAAAAGAACGTTCTCCTGTGCTTCCAGACATGCTCAGCTCCACATATTCTTGTACAGGCAAATGTAAATCCATTCCGTAAAAGATGATATCCGTAAAGGGAAATTTACGGAAATTCTTTATTGGATCGGCAATATTGTACCAAGGGTGTCTTTAGAGTATACCAAATCAGTATAGCCGCCCTTCTTCTGAGACAGCAAGGCAATTTTAATTAATATGGAAACTAAGTATACGTATTAGACAATTCAATTTCTATTAGACAATTTTTTCTTGCTTGGAATCTAGAATTATGCGCCACTTAATAGAAAAATCCGCTAATTCCTAAAAAAAAAGAAAATAGACTATAAAGGTTCTCTTCATTATTGGCTTCGAACTAGAAAAGGAAATCAGGTCAAAATCGGGTAAGGGATCAATCTGATGCGTTGGTTTCTAATTCTAATAATTCATAAAAGAGAGTATTCGATTCTCACAATTCCATTAGACAGGAAACATAGAACTCTCTTTTTTTGTTTATATATATAAAGGCTTTTTTCATTCCTTTTAATCTTAATTAAGGAATTAATTAGTCGTCTAGTACCAACTAATAGTAGTAGATAGGAGATAGTATTCGATGAATCAAAAAAAAGAATACAAGAATTGTAATAATAAAAAATTAATCAACATTCGTGAGGCATGCATTCCTGTATTAGATCCAAGGGTTCTTTATTGCTCTAACTACAGGGCAGGGATGATATTTGATAAAAAATACGGAAAGACAAACTGTAGAACCAAAAATAAAGATAATCAGAATGAATCATCTTAAAACCGATTTGAACTAAAAAAAAATTTTTATTTTTTTTGCGTGATCGTCTTGAGATCTTTTTTTTTAGCATAAAAAAAAGATATGCTCAAATTAGAAATGCTTTTACCGGTTTCTTCTTCAATAGTGAGATCTTTTTTAACAAAGTAGTTCTTATTTTTTTAGGCTACTCCAAGAGTTACTCAAAAAATCTGTTGATTCGAAATCATAAAATTTGTAGATGTAGCAAACAATGAGTCGATTTTTTTCTACCTCTCTTCCTTTATCTTTCTTAGTTATAGATATAACTATAATGGAATAAATAATGTAATGATTGAAGAATAAATTGACCTTATTCTTTCAATTTGGATTTTTCTTTTTTTCGTTCCTATCTTTCACAAAAAATATAAACTTAGGTAAGTGCTTTATAAATATATGTATAAAAAAACATATTTGATTTAGCTCCTTCATGCCTACTCTAACTAGTTATTTCGGTTTTCTACTAGCAGCTTTAACAATAACCTCAGCTTTATTTATTGGTCTGAGCAAAATACGACTTATTTGAAAAAAAAAAATGAAATCAACAATTCAATTTATAACTATAAAAAAAGCTTCCTGTAGGATTTGATGTTTTTTTAAGTTCGTTCCTGTTCTTTACTTTTTTTATTGCGACAATTTTGAAATTGCGGTTATTGCGATTCATGGACAATTAGGATTCAAATTTAAGGATAGATATTACCTCCCCCCTCCCCTTTCCTTTCAAAAAAATTGAAATGATTGAAGTACTTCTATTTGGAATCGTCTTAGGTTTGATTCCTATTACTTTGGCTGGATTATTCGTAACTGCATATTTACAATATAGGCGTGGTGATCAGTTGGACCTTTGATTCGTTAACAAATTTTTTGGATTGACTTCCTGTGGCTTAAAGAAAGGGGGTCAATTTTCTATTTTTCTTCAATTATTTCAGTCTAATTAGAATTAACAAGAATGGAATCACGCTCTGTAGGATTTGAACCTACGACATCGGGTTTTGGAGACCCGCGTTCTACCGAGCTGAACTAAGAGCGCTTTTTAATCACAGATAGTAAAAAAAAAAGAAAAAGGATTCCTTTTGTAACCCAAGACTATACTATATCCTGCATGCATATCACATATATAAGTATCGAATACATAGTTCGAATTGTATATGTGTTATATGTAGTATATGTGTTATATGTATATCTAGTATTATGTATTAGTATAATACAATATATAATATATCAATAGTATTATTATATAGTATTAGAATACTATTCGAAAAACGACAGATTATATATGTCCAATTTGAATCGATTTCACCGATCTCAATTAATTCCTCTTTACTTCTCAGAGGAAAAGTAATAGGTAGGGATGACAGGATTTGAACCCGTGACATTTTGTACCCAAAACAAACGCGCTACCAAGCTGCGCTACATCCCTTTTAATAGGTTTACAGTGTTATTGTAAATAATCCTTTTCTTTTTTTCCAGATCATTATTCATTATTATAGATTTTTTCTTTTTTTTTCATATCATAATATCATATATAATAGAATAGATATCTATATAGATATAATATAAGAGTCTTTGGATACATATACGCTGTCAAGTAAAAAAGGCTTTTAAGGTAGTAGGAAAGATGCATCTTTTCACTTTTTTTAACTTAAAATAAAGGTAGAAAATCTTACGGGTTGTTGTACATTTTCATTTGCTTTAGGAATTTCATGTACAAATACAAGTGGTTTTAAAAAAATACATACGCATCTGAGCATCTATTATATATGTATTATTCTTATGTGTTACAATATATAAATAAAGAAAAAAGAAGGAGGATTTTCAATGCGAGATCTAAAAACATATCTCTCCGTGGCACCGGTACTAAGTACTTTGTGGTTCGCATCTTTAGCGGGTTTATTGATAGAAATCAATCGTTTTTTCCCGGATGCGTTAACATTCCCCTTTTTTTCATTCTAGTTATTGACATGGTAAGGGGGTAACGAAGATTAGAAAAAGGATTCACTCTCTGTGACTAATCTAATCCCCTGCCCTTTCTCCCTTTCACCTTCTATTTGAAAAGGGAGAAAGAAAAAAGGATTCAACCTCAGCAAAGCTTGGGCTCAAGCTCAAATTTTCAATTAAAATCTTATCTTAAACTTAAATATAAAATAAATAAGAGTGAGAATGGAAATGAAAATGCGGATCTAGGGCAAAAGTCTCATACACGAGACTTAAATGGAATACTGTACTGTGATTAGAAATATAGTTAGAGGAAAAATGGATTTCGAATTCTAAAGATAAATATTAGTCCTAACAAAACAATAACATAGTTAGAAATCGTTGGATTATGTATTCTTTCTTATAATTATACTGAATTCTATTTACTATTAACATTTAATAGTTCTCTATATTATTGTTATTGCAACGAATTTTTTGACGTGTATTTCTAGTTAGCAATTTCTATTTTTTCTTTCTTTCCGCTTTAGGTCGAAAATAAGAGAGTTGCTTGAATCAAAAATTCACACAAAAAAAGGGGGTTCATGGCCAAGGGTAAAGATGTCCGAGTAAGCGTTATTTTGGAATGTACTAGTTGTGTTCGAAAGAATGTTTATAAGAAACCAAGGGGTATTTCCCGATATATTACTCAAAAGAATCGACGTAACACGCCCAGTCGGTTGGAATTGAGAAAATTCTGTCCCTACTGTTCCAAGCATACAATTCATGGAGAGATAAAGAAATAGATCGAACTGAACGTGTCTGCGCCTTTTAAAAAAGTACGAGTCCAAAAGGGCGTATATTCTACACACATATTTTTTTATATGCGTAACTTATATGCATAAAAAAATTATATGAAAATGTAATAAAAAACATACATATTATTCTATTGCAATTGCAATAAATAATAATTCGAATATATAGATATATAATTTTATTCGTAAAAAACGAACAAATATTCAACAATATAGATAGAATATAATATAAATATATATATATAAAGGATTCCCCACTCGAAGCTATGAAGCTATATAGAATAGAAACGTATATATCGTATATATAATAATATAGGCAATAGGCACATATAAAAAAATAGAAATATAGAAATAAATATAACAAAAATAAACAAATTCAAATTAAAGTTAAAGAAAAGAATAAAAAAACCAAATCCTATTTCTTTCTAATTTCTTTTTTTAGATCTGACCAAAATAGGATTTTCGGTAGAATCTTTTTTATATTATAAAAAATAAATAAACACTAAACAAACCATGGATAAATCCAAGCGGTCTTTCCTTAAACCTAAGCGGCCTTTTCGCAGGCGCTTGCCCCCGCTCCAATCGGGGGACCGAATTGATTATAGAAACATGAGTTTAATTAGTCGATTTATTAGTGAACAGGGAAAAATATTATCTAGGCGCGTGAATAGATTGACTCTGAAACAACAACGATTAATTACTACTGCTATAAAACAAGCTCGTATTCTATCTTTGTTACCCTTTCTTAATAACGAGAAACAATTTGAAAGAGCTAAGTCGGCCGTTCGAACTACAGGTTTTCGAGGTTTTCGAACAAAAAAACAATAGGTTTACTTTTTTTTATATTATTCAAGTGATGTTTTGCTCTAAAAATTCTCGAATAATCAAAAATTTTTATTGATATTGAATGTCTTTGCACATTTTGACTACTTTATTTTCTTGTAATTGTAGTTTTTATTTTCGGACGAATTTCTATCTTCCCTTCCCGGAGTTCCTTCTCCGGGGAACTTTGTTTACAAAATTTCAGATGCTTCTTTCCAATCTTCTTTTTTTATGATCTCATTGGAAATACTATAAAGACAATTCCTATTTAATATAGCTATTTGTGCAAGTATTTTACGATTAAGAATCAACTGCCTCTTGTACAGATCATGTATAAACTTACTATAACTATAGTATACGCCCCTGTCAGGTTCTCGAATTGCTGCGTTTATCCGAGTAATCCATAACCGACGAAAATCTCTCTTTTTCTTATCTCTATCGCGATGAGCCGAAAACAAAGCTCTTATTTTCTGTTGAGTAATAATACGAATAGTTTTTGAATGAGCCCCTCGAAAGCTTGATACAAATAAACGCATTTTTTTTCTACGTCTCCGGGCTATATATCCTCGTCTAACTCTGGTCATTGAATAAATGAAACTTTGCAAAATAACTAATTGATTTTATTTCTCTTTGAGTTATTTCTTCTTTCCTCACGAGTAATAACAAAACGGATTTTTCCAATGTATAAAAAAAATTCCAATGGCTTTTGCTACTATAACCTTCCCGACCACGATTTTTTCTTTTTTTTTCGAGGCCTTTCGCCTCAACTCCAAATGAAAGAAGAAATTGGATTGATACTAGGGATACTAGGGCGTAGTAAATCTAGATGAATAAAGAAATAGTGGGTTCCTTCGTTTCTATGGTTACTTCTTAAACGGTGAGGTCCTTTCTATACACCGGAGCCCTTTACTTCGTTTAGTTAACGGTATTGGTAACTTGTACAATTCAAAATCTTTGGCTCTACCCATGAATTATCCAGTAATAGGTCTTTCACAACGAGATCCGCCTATACAGTAACGGTATTTAGTTTTGAAGGTTAGCTAGATAGCTGACCCTGTTAGTCCGTTTTGCAAAAATGGGAGCATAATCTTTTTTCTTTAAAAATAGTACTTTCCCGCTTAATATATAGCATTTGCTACCAATTGGGAATTTGCTTCTCATCTTAAATCGAGCTAATCGGGGTTACACCGAGGGAAACCATAAATTTCATACGCAATAGATGGATATGGGAGATCTTTTTTTTCGACAATGACCGGAGTTCTTCCATTTTATCCTATTCATTGGTAGTGATCATTGATACTGGGAATTTTATTGCCCAGCTCATAAATTGAACGAGTCGCACATACACCCTAGTACATGTTCCTCGGCGCTGAGGACATCCCCGAAGAGCGGGGGATTTTGTGACGTTTCTGATTGGCTGTCTTGTGTTTCTAATAAGCTGTTTAATAGTTGGCATACTGAATCATTTAGATAAGGGACTGGTTTAGATCAATCCTAACCTGATGAGTATGAATTATTTCTAGTTATATAAAATATTACCCAGGAAAGTCAAAAGAGAAAATATTGATTTGTCAATTTAACTACAATTTAACTACTTTGGCTCTTTCCATTTGTCCTTCTTTACTATTTCTACTCCTTCATTCGCTATAAGATCAATAATTCCGTGAGCTTGGGCTTCTTTTGCTGACATAAAAACATCCCTTTCCAGGTCTTCGGTTAGAACCCAAAAAGGTTGGCCTGTTCTTTGTGCATAAACCTTTGTGAGTGTTTCTCGCAAAGTCAATAGTTCTTCCGCTTCCATCATACATTCTCCCGTTGATCCCTCATGAAAAGAACTAGCAGGTTGATGGATCATTACCCTGATGGTATAACAAAAATACGGTTACTCTATCTCACATGATGAGGCAAAGATAAAAGATAGAGAATAACAATAAACTTGAATAACCGTACGTGCATCTTTTGCGCATTGCATACGGCTCAACAATAGAATTTACTTTTCTCTTCCATCGAAGAAAAATAGAATCGACCAGATCCAGATCAGTAAATCATCCAATTACCACCCTTCTTCTCGTGAGTTCAAAATACTATGATGGTTCCGTTGCTTTATCGTTCATTTCGTTGGTAATTCAGCAATCCCAAAGTTTCTTTTTGATCCGAAATCGAAAATTTGTTTTATTTTCGTACTCTTTCAAACATAAATATTGTTAGGTTAGGATTAAGAGTCTTTTGGTATAAAAATAAAAAGTTTGTGACGCTGAAACGGACTCCGGATAAAAAAATCGGGAATACCCCTTTATCTCATACTCCTCCCTCGATACATAATCTAATGTTTTGAAAAAAACTAACAAAATTTTGCATATCGAATTCAAAGTGCCATGCTATTTTTACTATTTTTACTTAACACTACTCATAATATATATTGATATTTCTTGTGGCGAAGGCATAGTCTTTTTTTCTCAAATACAAATAAAAAACTCATTGGCGCAAAAGCCAAGCGTGAGGGAATGCAAAACGTTTGGTAATTTCTCCCCCGACCAGGACAAAAGATCCCATTGAAGCGGCTATTCCCATGCAGATTGTATATACATCTGGTAGCACCAGTTGCATAGCATCAAAAATAGCTATTCCGGGTAATACCCATCCGCCAGGACAGTTTATAAACAAATATAAATCTTGGGTCTGGTCCTCTATACTGAGATATATGATAAGACCAACAAGATAATTCGAGATCTCGGTCGTAATCTCTTGGGTTAAAAAAAGTAATCTTGCTCGATAAAGTCGGTTGATTAGGGTAAAATTGTATCCCTTAGGAACCGTACATGCACCTTTTGATGCATACGGTTCAAACAAATGTGAAAAAGAAAAAAATCAATGTGTAGATTACTGCCCTCGTTTTTTTATAGCAGTTTCTTCTAACTTCTAGTGAGGGGGTTTTGTCTTCGATTTTTCAATAAATATGAGTTTTTCCTTATTTCTACTAAAAAAAAAAAAAGAAAAAATAGTATTCTAAAGAAAAAGAAATAGTATATAGGTATAGTAAGAGGTCAATTTTTCGAACTAACTGCTCGTTGATTTATTGTTTCATCGAGATCGAATGCAAACCACGATGTCATTTTCTTGTTCTTGAGGGGGTCTCTTTAATTCTTTTAGGTTTACGCTCTACTCCGGGTAAAAATCTGCTCGATTTTGATTTGCACATATAGGTCAAATGCGTCTAATACCGCTTATTTTTGTTTTATAAGATTTCGTTTTTTTTTCATTTAGTTCGTGCCTTTGCCAAAAAAATGTGATATTCGACATATTGAATTCATCTAGTCTATTCGAGTGATTAAAGTTTAGATGAGTCCTAGATTTGTTCCATTAGTTATATTCTAATTTCTCATTTTTATAAATAGGAACTTGGAATAATTTTTCATATAAGCAGTCATTTTCGATATATTACCAATTGGGATTTGTTTAAACGGAGCCTGGATACTTCATGTCATTTTATTGATTCAACCAAGCCAACCATAAATTATTCTAATTGATACTATTAGTCTGAATCCTCCTACAAATGGATCTAGTTGTACTTCGCGCTCCAAATTTTTGATGATTCAATCACTCTTTCTTGGGCGAAGGGAAGGATATCTCGATCAGGAAAGAGAACGGGGAAAGCCCATACGACCCAATATATCTGACAAGTCGCACTATACGTCAACCCAAGTTGCATCTTCATCTCCCGGAATTCGAAAGGGTACTTTTGGAACACCAATAGGCATTAACTGAAAGAAAAAAGAATTAAGTACTATATTTCACTTTGATATGGAAACGTAATAATTGGGCTATTCTCTTCATAATATCAACATATACGATAAAGGTTGATATTCTTTATCATATATGTTGTCGAGAATACATTAGAAAAGGTCATAAAAGCCGATAGAATGACTAAAGTAAAATAGAGCTTCCACTGATGAATAAATAGGATGGCATTTGCTCATAGAAAGGGGTATCAACCCCCATTGCATATTGGTACTTATCGGATATAAAATAAATCTGTTTCGCTTTGTTTCTACAAATATAATTGTTCCATTATTACCAATAGAATATTAATCCTTGCTCCGAGATAATCCACCGAACAAGGGTCCATTGATAATCATAGTCTTTTCCAATGCAATAAAGTTACATAGTGTCTATTTTTATTTGAAAAAGGGGTATTTCCATGGGTTTGCCTTGGTATCGTGTTCATACCGTTGTATTGAATGATCCCGGTCGGTTGATTTCTGTTCATATAATGCATACGGCTCTGGTTGCTGGTTGGGCCGGCTCGATGGCTCTATATGAATTAGCAGTTTTTGATCCCTCTGATCCCGTTCTTGATCCAATGTGGAGACAGGGTATGTTTGTTATACCTTTCATGACTCGTTTAGGAATAACCAATTCCTGGGGCGGTTGGAGTATTACAGGGGGGACGGTAACGGATCCCGGGATTTGGAGTTATGAAGGTGTGGCCGGGGCACATATTGGGTTTTCTGGCTTGTGCTTTTTGGCAGCTATTTGGCATTGGGTCTATTGGGATCTAGAAATTTTTTCTGATGAACGTACAGGAAAACCTTCATTAGATTTGCCTAAGATTTTTGGAATTCATTTATTTCTTTCCGGGGTAGCTTGTTTTGGTTTTGGCGCATTTCATGTAACAGGCTTGTACGGTCCTGGAATATGGGTGTCTGATCCTTATGGATTAACCGGAAAAGTCCAGTCAGTAAATCCCGCATGGGGCGTAGAAGGTTTTGATCCTTTTGTTCCAGGGGGAATAGCTTCTCATCATATTGCAGCAGGGACATTGGGTATATTAGCGGGATTATTCCATCTTAGTGTCCGCCCGCCCCAACGTCTATACAAAGGATTACGTATGGGTAATATTGAAACCGTACTTTCCAGCAGCATCGCTGCTGTCTTTTTTGCAGCTTTTGTAGTTGCCGGAACTATGTGGTATGGGTCAGCAACTACTCCGATCGAATTATTTGGTCCCACTCGTTATCAATGGGATCAGGGATACTTTCAGCAAGAAATATATCGAAGAGTTAGTGCCGGGCTGGCTGAAAATCAAAGCTTAGCAGAAGCTTGGGCGAAAATTCCTGAGAAATTAGCCTTTTATGATTACATTGGCAATAATCCGGCAAAGGGAGGATTATTCAGGGCAGGTTCAATGGACAATGGGGATGGAATAGCTGTTGGATGGTTAGGACACCCAGTATTTAGAGATAAAGAAGGACGTGAGCTATTTGTACGTCGTATGCCTACCTTTTTTGAAACATTTCCGGTCGTTTTGATAGACGGAGATGGAATTGTTAGAGCCGATGTTCCTTTTAGAAGAGCAGAGTCGAAATATAGCGTCGAACAGGTAGGTGTAACTGTTGAATTCTATGGTGGCGAACTCAATGGAGTCAGTTATAGTGATCCTGCTACCGTGAAAAAATATGCTAGACGTGCTCAACTGGGTGAAATTTTTGAATTAGATCGTGCTACTTTGAAATCGGATGGTGTTTTTCGTAGTAGCCCAAGGGGTTGGTTTACTTTTGGACATGCTTCCTTTGCCCTGCTTTTCTTCTTCGGACATATTTGGCATGGGGCTAGAACTTTGTTCAGAGATGTCTTTGCTGGTATTGATCCAGATTTAGATTCTCAAGTAGAATTTGGAGCATTCCAAAAACTAGGGGATCCAACTACAAGAAGACAAACAGTCTGATACAAAATTGCTTTAGTATTTTTCGTCTCTCTTTTTGTAATTTGACATTTGGGATCGGAGAAATCTTGATTTAATCATTTTACTTGTTCTTTATCAGTGAAAAAATTCCCAATAAACAGGTATGGAAGCTATAATTGTAAACCACAATCGAATCTATGGAAGCATTGGTTTATACATTTCTATTAGTCTCGACTCTAGGGATTATTTTTTTCGCAATCTTTTTTCGAGAACCGCCTAAAATTTCAACGAAGAAATGATTTTTCATTATCTCCGTTGAAGTAATGAGCCTCCCAATATTGAATGCATATTGGGAGGCTCATTACTTCGACTAGTCCCCGTGTTCCTCGAACGGATCTCTTAGTTGTTGAGAGGGTTGCCCAAAAGCGGTATATAAGGCATACCCGGTAAAACTTACAAGTAAACCAGATATAAAGATGGCGACTAGGGTTGCTGTTTCCATTCTTATATGAATTCGAGACCGCAACGGATCTCTGATAAGATCCTTTATTTACAGGGGAATGGTATACAAAGTCAACAGATCTCAATAAAAAATTAGATTTATGGCTACACAAACCGTTGAGAGTAGTTCTAGATCTCGTCCAAGACAAACTACGGTAGGGGCGTTATTGAAACCGTTGAATTCGGAATATGGTAAAGTAGCTCCTGGGTGGGGAACTACCCCTTTGATGGGTATCGCAATGGCTTTATTTGCAGTATTCCTATCTATTATTTTGGAGATTTATAATTCTTCCGTTTTACTGGATGGAATTTCAATGAATTAAATCCGCAAGAACTTTTTAGTTCGAGTTTTTCAATACAAAATGAAATTTCAGGTTTTTTATTTATAACCCCCTTGGTAGTTCGATCGCGGAATTTCTTTCTGTATTTCCGAAATATGAGTGTGTGACTTGTTATAAGTGATCCTATTGATAATACAGAGAATGAGTCTGTCATCTTATCTTTATAAAGATGGTTCTACCCCGTCGGATACTCAGCCTAGTATCTGGAGCACGGAATAGTTTGAACTAGATCCAGAATTGAACTATGATTCATACTTAATATGCATACCTTGTGACCGGATTCTAACTACAAAATTTTCAACGAATTAGAAATACTTATAAATTCAAATGGAAAGATTTTTCTTTCTGTTTATGCTTATTTTGACTAAAAGGTAATTTTTTTTTGAGTCATTAAGTCATTATACCTATCCCTATTTATTGAATAAGTGATGATCCGATAGTTCTTACTCAGGGAATCTTTTGGCTTGGCATTTTTATTGAATCATCGTGGTTGTAGTATGAATCTGGGGTTTCAATTAATTTATAGGGTCTTAACAAGAGAAATTCCTATCAATGAGAAAAACAATAGTCAAAGCCGAATTACACATAACTAACAAATAAAAGAAAAAAATAGGGAAAGAGAAGATTCAAGAGGCCTGTAGTAATAATAAAGAAAAAAAGGAAGAGCCGACTTGAAATTTTGGCATTATCACCACAAAGAAGAACTTTCATATTTTTAATGCTTCGTATCTGCACTTCCGAGAAGATTAAATCGGAAGATCTATTACATATGCGTTAGGAGTAGTATTTGTGTGTTTCTGCTTGAGCTGTACGAGAAAAAATTCTCATATACGGTTCTCAGAGGGGGAGTCCCCCCGGTTTACCTATCTCAATAAAGTCTACGATTGGTTCGAAGAACGTCTCGAAATTCAGGCGATTGCAGATGATATAACTAGTAAATATGTTCCTCCCCATGTCAACATATTTTATTGTCTAGGCGGAATTACCCTTACTTGTTTTTTAGTACAAGTAGCTACGGGGTTTGCTATGACTTTTTATTATCGCCCAACGGTTACGGAGGCATTTGCTTCTGTTCAATATATAATGACTGAAGCAAATTTTGGTTGGTTAATCCGATCGGTTCATCGGTGGTCGGCAAGCATGATGGTTCTAATGATGATACTGCACGTATTTCGTGTGTATCTTACCGGTGGATTTAAAAAACCTCGGGAATTGACTTGGGTTACAGGTGTAGTTCTGGGTGTATTGACCGCGTCTTTTGGTGTAACTGGTTATTCCTTACCTTGGGACCAAATCGGTTATTGGGCGGTCAAAATTGTAACGGGTGTTCCTGACGCTATTCCTATAGTAGGGTCGCCTTTGGTCGAGTTATTACGCGGAAGTGCTAGTGTGGGACAATCCACTTTGACTCGTTTTTATAGTTTACACACTTTTGTATTGCCCCTTCTTACCGCTGTATTTATGTTAATGCACTTCCTAATGATACGTAAACAGGGTATTTCGGGCCCCTTATAGAGAAGCTTATAGAGAAGATAGATCATAGATCTTTGTACTAAACCATTTTCACTTTGGGAAGGAACAATAGTATTTCATTGCTACAAACGTGTCTTATTAATATGAATAAGACATGTTTTTGGACAGTCTCTTTCTTTCAACCCCACAATATTGTAATGTAATATTGTATTATGTTATTTAACATAACACAACTAGTTGAAGGGAATTATCCGAAAGGAAAATGGATTATGGGAGTGTGTGACTTGAACTATTGATTAGGCCGTGCAGATATATGTCTCTTTCTGCCGCATTGAAATTCACAAACCAATGTGTCTTTGTTCCAACCACCGTATAAGCTATATACAGACAGACGATAGGCTGGTTCGCTTGAATAGAATTCTTTCCATGATCAGCCCCGAATCATGTCATGCATGAACAGGCTCCGTAAGATCCAGTCGAATCAATCATTTGGCAGAATTCAGATTTAATTTTCGTTATTTCGTACGTAATTTAATTCAAATTAAAGTTTTGTTTTAATAGTATGGAAATGCATTCATTTCCTCTGCATCAACGCGGCCTATGATACTATCGGAGTGAAACAGGGCATCTAAAGAAGACTAGAGGCTATATGTTAGTTAGTAACAAGTAAACCCTTTGCTTTGTATGTAAAAAGTCTCACAATTTTTTGAGAGAAACACCAATCGCAAAGTCTAAGACGACCCAGAAAGCATTGAACATGATCAACTTTGTAAGCCTACTTGGGGATTGAGCATTTATTTGGAAGAACGGAATTCCTTGTAATAGATAGTTGCAACTTTGGAAAAAGGAATCGAGTCAAACTTTTCATACTTCATATAGAGAACCAGTCATATACGTATGGATATCGGCAACATAACTATATATCTTAACATCTATATGTTGGTCCTTTTAATTCTTGCTCGAGCCGGATGATGAAAAATTCTCATGTCCGGTTCTTTCGGGGGATGAGTCTCTAAGAATTCGCCTATCCTAATAACAAAAAAACCTGACTTGAATGATCCTGTATTAAGAGCTAAATTGGCTAAAGGGATGGGTCATAATTATTATGGGGAGCCTGCATGGCCAAATGATCTTTTATATATTTTTCCAGTCGTAATTCTAGGGACTATTGCGTGTAACGTGGGCTTAGCCGTTCTCGAACCGTCAATGATTGGCGAGCCGGCAGATCCGTTTGCAACTCCTTTGGAAATATTACCTGAATGGTATTTTTTTCCCGTATTTCAAATACTTCGTACAGTACCCAATAAATTATTGGGTGTTCTTTTAATGGTTTCAGTACCTGCTGGATTATTAACAGTACCTTTTTTGGAGAATGTTAATAAATTCCAAAATCCATTTCGTCGTCCAGTCGCCACAACCGTCTTTTTAGTTGGTACTGTAGTGGCCCTTTGGTTAGGTATTGGAGCAACCTTGCCGATTGATAAATCTCTAACTTTAGGCCTTTTTTAAATTGATTCAATTGTGAAATAATCTGACGTGTGTATCTAGGGAATAGGTGCTTCAAAGTGAATTTTCCCTAGATACACCGATTTCATTTTAATTGAATTCAGGAGCGAGTCCTAATAATACGGATTGCACTCAAACATGAATTTCTTATTGGTATTGGTTTTGAATTCTAAAAAAAATCCAATGAATTTAAACCTTCTTTTTAGGTAAATTAATTACGAAATGCTTTTCTAGAGCGCCCGATATTTGTTTTATATCTTCTATACGAAAATGCTCAATTTTCATAAGATCTTCTTGACTGTTATTCAATAGGTCCAATAATGTATGTATATTGGAATTTTTGAGACAATTATAGATCCTGGGAGGCAATTCTAATTGATCAATAAAAATGGATTTCAATGCTATTTTTTTTTTGTTTTTTCTTAGTTCAGTTAATTTATCATGAAAGAAAAAAAGGGGTAAAGTCGCCCTGTCTTGATTATCCTCGAAATAAAAGTTTTCTTTTTCCGCATATAGAAAGGGAATAAATAAATCAATTAAATTCCGAGAGGCTTCATAAAGTGCTTCTTTAGGAGTTAAACTGCCGTTTGTCCATATTTCGAGAAAAAGTATCTCTTGTTTTTCATTACCATTACTATACGAATGAATACTATGATTCACATTTCGAACAGGCATGAATACAGCATCTATCGGAAAACTTCCGTCTTGAAAGTTATTTGGCGTTTTTATACGATATCCGCGACTCCTCTCGAGTTTTAATCCAATACGCAAATCTATTGGTTCCGTCAAGTTAGCTATATGTTGTGTAGTATCAACGATTTCCACATAAGGTGGTGATATGATATCTTGAGCAGTTACACATCCAGGTCCCCTAACACAAATAGACGCATCACAGGTTCCATATAAATTGCTTCTCAATACAATTTCTTTCAAATTCATTAAAATTTCATATACTGATTCTTGAATACCTATCATAGTAGAATATTCGTGTGGTATTTTCTCAGACTTTGCGCGTGTAATACATGTTCCTTCGATTTCTCCAAGCAGAGCTCTGCGCATCGCAATTCCTATTGTGTCGGCTTGACCTTTCATAAGTGGAGATAGAATAAAGCGTCCATAATAAAGACGTTTACTATCTGTTCTTGATTCAACACACTTCCACTGCAGTGTCCGAGTAGATACTCTTATTTTCTCTCGAACCATAGTAATATTATAGATAATAGATTAGATCGTTGAGTCATTTATTTCTCTTGAAATCCCTCCAATGCTTAGTTTTTTTTTACACACGTCTTTTTTTAGGGGGTCGACAGCCATTATGTGGCATGGGGGTTACATCGCGTACAAAACTTAACAAAATGCCGCTTCTCCGAATAGCTCGTAATGCTGCATCCCTTCCGAGACCAGGACCCTTTATCATGACTTCTGCTCGTTGCATACCTTGCTCGACGACTTTACGAATAGCGTTTCCTGCTGCAGTTTGAGCAGCAAACGGTGTCCCTCTTTTTGCCCCTTTGAACCCGCAAGTGCCGGCGGAGGCCCAAGAAACCACTCGACCTCGTACATCTGTAACAGTCACAATGGTATTGTTGAACCCGGCTTGAACATAAATAACCCCTTTTGGTATTTTACGTGCACTCTTACGTGAATTAATACGCCTATTCCTATGTAAACCAATTCTTGGTATGGGTTTTGCCATATTTTATTGTCTCATAAATATGAGTCAGAGATATATGGAAATATCCATTTCATGTCAAAACAAAATTTTTCTTTTTTTGTACATCATTTGTACATCGCGTCCGTTAGAAAGTCTACTTTATTAGTAGACTTATTATCCTTGTCGTTGTTTATGTTTCGGGTTGGAACAAATTACTATAATTCGTCCCCGCCTACGAATTAGGCGACATTTTTCACAAATTTTACGAACGGAGGCTCTTATTTTCATATTTTTCATTCCTTATTTGAATTCTGAATCTGTTTCTTGGAAGAAAATAAGTTTCTTGAAATTTTCTCGTATTCCGGAATGTAGAAGTGGAAAAGCAACTTAATCGGTTGAATCCTTGTTACGGAGTCTATAAATTATACGTCCTCTGGTTGAATCATAACGGCTTACTTCAATTTTAACTCTATCCCCCGGCAGGATTCGTATAAAACTACGCCGTATCCTTCCCGAAACATGACCTAGGATCAGATCCTCATTATCTAAACGAACCCGGAACATGCCGTTAGGAAGTGATTCAATAATTAAACCTTCATGAATCGATTTTTCTTCTTTCATTCCAGGTAAAACCCCTTTAAAGTTTCAACGGATGGAGGAGGAGTGATATTAGACAACCCGTCCTTTTTCTTTTGGTCAAAAATAAGAAATTTCGGATCCAATTCGTATATCATAGGAATTACCATATATAACATAAAATTTCTCCGCCAATTCTTTCTAGTCGAGCCTCTCGGTCTGTCATTATACCTCGAGAGGTAGAAAGAATTAGAATCCCCATTCCACCTAAAATTCTAGGAAGTCGTTGATAATTAGAATAGATTCGTAGACCCGGGCGACTGACCTGTTTTAAATTTAAAAATTTTGTATATGGTCCTTTCCTATTCCTTCTATGTCGTAGAGTTAAAACCAAAAAATATTTATTTTTTTCTTGATGTTTCCTCACGTTTTCGACAAAACCTTCTCGTAAAAGTATTTTAACAAGGGTTTCCGTGATTTTAGTCGATGTTATTCGAACCGTTCCCTTTCTATTCATGTCAGCATTTCGTATCGAGGTTATTATATCGGCAATGGTGTCCCTACTCATGATGCCCTAAAATTTGTGGTGCTCCGAATTTGGATATAATCAACATGCTTTTCTTAGTTTATTCTTTTTTTTGTAAAAAGGAAAGGTATATACGTGATACACAATCTACTACTCAATTTCATTCAAAAAATCTACTATTCTAGTGGTTTATAATACCTCGGGAGCTAATGAAACGATTTTTGTAAAGTTTAATTGTCGCAATTCTCGAGCGATTGCACCAAAAACTCGAGTTCCTTTTGGATTTCCTTTTTGATCAATAATAACCGCAGCATTGTCATCATATCGTATTATCATACCGTTGTCACGTTTGAGTTCTTTGCGGGTCCGTACAATTACAGCTCGGATCACTTCTGACCTTTCTAAGGGCATATTTGGTATTGCTTCTTTTATCACAGCAACAATAATGTCACCAATATGAGCATATCGACGGTTGCTAGCTCCTATGATTCGAATACACATCAATTCTCGAGCCCCGCTGTTGTCTGCTACATTCAAATGGGTCTGAGGTTGAATCATTTCATTTTTGAATCTTTCAATGCAAAGGCGAAAAAAAAAAAGAAGTATTATTTGTTCAAAACTTTGTCAAAAAACAGGGCGGTTGTTTTTTTATGTCAACATTTCTTTCTACATTCCTATTCTGAAATAAGAAATTGAGTTCGTATAGGCATTTTGGATGCCGCTATTGAGATCGCTTTTCTGGCTATTTTTTCTGTTACCCCGCTTATTTCATAAAGTATTCGACCCGGTTTGACAACAGCTACCCAATATTCGGGAGATCCTTTCCCCGAACCCATACGTGTTTCCGCAGGTCTTACTGTAACAGGTTTGTCTGGAAATATACGTACCCACAGTTTTCCACCACGACGCGCATTTCGTGTCATTGCCCGCCGCCCCGCTTCTATTTGTCTAGATGTAATCCAAGCGGGTTCAAGTGCCTGAAGAGCATATCTGCCGAAACAAATACGATTACCTCGATAAGATATTCCCTTCATCCTTCCTCTATGTTGTTTACGGAATCGAGTTCTTTTGGGGTTATAGTAGATGGGTTTTTCAATCCCATCTCTATTACAGAACCGGACATGAGAATTTTTTCTCATCCGGCTCCTCGCGAATGAAATGATCCAAACAAAAGTATATATTTTTCGATAATTGAAAAAATAACAAATTAAATAGAGTTATAACAAATCTTTGTTTTCTTTTCGCTTTTTTCATATCAGATCACCTATATTTTAGCAATTCAATAAGCAAAAAATGTCGCGGGCGAATATTTACTCTTTCAATATCTATTTCTGTTGTAGGGTTAGTTCATGACTGTTCAGAATAGATGAAGTGGTCTTTGGTTTATTCCGCCATCCCGCCCGCTGAATCGTTTGGATTCATTTTCAATTGAATCTTCGGTATTCACAGGTTCCGTCGTTCCCACCGCTTCTTGATTAATGGGTAGGCCTGAATTTGACAACGGAGCTTTTACTTTCTTTTTTTTGAGTCAACATTCTTAGTCTTTGTTGGCTTCAGGCTCTTCATTTTTGTGCTGCCAAGAGATTCATATAATGATAGATGAATCTGTATTTATGCTTTATTACACTGTCCTTTGTGAGATGATTCCTAGGCCTTACATATTGGAATTTTATATCATTGGTAGATTTATCTATCTTTCTCTCACCTTCCATTTATCCACATCCTTTTGTTTAAAACTCATAATCGGATTGCTTTTTTTTGTTTATACCAAAACGAATTCAGTTGCTGCAATGATAAGACCAATATATCCTATCTTGACTGCTTCCTTGGATCCAGATAATTTGAAGTGATGAGTTAGTTATTAGTTCATATAACATATTTTTTTGTTATGATTTTTTCTTAACCTTAACAAAAATCAACGAGTCACACACTAAGCATAGCAATTCGGTCAAAGGGGGGTCAATCGAATTTTTATTCAACCTTATAGAATTTATCATTTTTGGTTTTTGTTCCGTCTTAAGGGAAAGGCAAGTAAAGGCTTATTATTTTATTCCTCGTCTATAAATATCCAAATTTTTATACCCAAAACCCCATATATAGTTCGAACTGTATAGGCACAATAATCAATTTTAGCGTGAATGGTTTGTAGAGGAACTCTACCTTCTCTGATCCATTCGACACGTGCAATTTCTTTTCCGTCGATACGCCCTGCAATTTGGATTTGAATTCCTTTTGTATCAGCCTGTTCGGCTAGTTCAATAGCCTTTTTCATCGCTTTTCGAAAAGAAACTCTATTTTTTAATTGTCCGGCTATAAATTCTGCAAGAATATTCGGGTGCCTGTAAGGTTTTTCAATTCTTGTAATAGCAATGTTGAGTTTTCGGTTTACAGAATTCAAATTTTTTTGTACATTCATCTGTAGTTCTTCGATGCCTCGTGGTCTATTTTCTATTAATAACTTGGGGAATCCCATATAGATTATGACCTGGATCAGATCAATTCTTTTTTGAATTTCTATGCGTGCAATTCCCTCGACACCAGAAGATGTTTTCATGTTTTGTTGAGCATAATTCTTGATACAATCCCGTATTTTTTGATCTTCTTGTAAACCCTCAGAATAATTTTTTGGTTGTGCAAACCAAATGGAATAATGATTTTGGCTTGTACCAAGTCTGAAACCAAGTGGATTTATTTTTTGTCCCATATTGCCCCTGTTTGATATGTTTCATAGTCGGATAGATCTTTCAACACAATAGTTATATGACAAGTGGGTTTTTTTATCATATAACTACGCCCTCGAGCTCGAGGTTTTAATTTTTTCCTAGTAGTTCCTTTGTTGACTTCCGCTTTCCAAACGACTAAATCTTCTTTTTCGAACCCTTTATTGTGTTTAGCGTTTGCTGCTGCGGAAAAAATTAATTTAAAAATGGGATAACATGCTCGATAAGGCATGAGTTCGAGTATCATAAGCGTTTCCTTATAGGAACGTCCACGTATCTGATCAATTACTCTTCTTGCTTTGTGAACAGACATAGGTATA
>CAUJRU010005037.1:147500-150000 GCA_963277665.1 Viscum album
CAATCGTTCATTTGAAAAAATGGAAAGCGGATGATACTTCCCAAAAATCGAAATTCTTGATCAATGGAGGAACAATATCACACTTTTTGTTCAATAAGATACCAAAGTGGAAGTGGATGATTGACTCCCATACTAGAAAGAATCACAGGAAATCCTTTGATAACACGGATTCCTATTTCTCAATGATATCCTGCGATCAAGACAATTGGCTGAATCCCGTAAAAGCATTTCATAGAAGTTCATTGATATCTTCTTTTTATAAAGCAAATCGACTTCGATTCTTGAATAATCCACATCACTTCTTCTTCTATTGTAACTGTAACAAAAGATTCTCTTTTTATATGGAAAAGGCCCGTATCAAGAATTATGATTTTACGTATAGACAATTCCTCAATATCTTGTTCATTCGCAACAAAAAATTTTCTTTGTGCGTCGGTAAAAAAAAACATGCTTTTTTGGAGAGAGATACTATTTCACCAATCGAGTCACAGGTATCTAACATATTCATACCTAACGATTTTCCACAAAGGGGTAACGAAAGGTATAACTTGTACAAATCTTTCCATTTTCCAATTCGATCCGATCTATTCGTTCGTAGAACTATTTACTCGATCGCAGACATTTCTGGAACACCTCTAACAGAGGAAGAAATAGTCAATTTGGAAAGAACTTATTGTCAACCTCTTTCAGATCTGAATCTATCTGATTCAGAAAGGAAGAACTTGCATCAGTATCTGAATTTCAATTCAAACATGGGTTTGATTCACACTCCACGTTCTGAGAAATCTTTACCATCCGAAACGAGTAAAAAATTGCGTCTTTGGCGAAATTGGCTAAAGAAAGGCGTTGAGAAAGGGCAGATGGGTAGAACCTTTCAACGAGATAGTGCTTTTTCAACTCTCTCAAAATGGAATCTATTCCAAACATATATGCCATGGTTCTTTACTTCGACAGGGTACAAATATCTAAATTTGATATTTTTAGATGCTTTTTCAGACCTATTGCCGATGCTAAGTAGCAGTCACAAATTTGTATCCAATTTTCATTATATTATGCACAGATCAGGATGGCGAATTCTTAAGCTAAAATGGCGAGCTCTTAAGCTAAAATTGTGGGGATTGTGGGCACCGATAAGTGAGATTTCAAGTGATATTTCATGGAAGTGTTGCCGTAGGCTTCTTCGGGTCGAAGAAATGATTCATCGAAATAATGAGTCACCGTTGATATCGACACATCTGAGCTCGCCAAATGTTCGGGAGTTCCTCTATTCAAGCCTTTTACTTCTTCTTCTTGCTGGATGTCTCGTTCAGGTACTTCTTTTCTCTGTTTCCCTAGACTCTAGTGAGTTACAGACAGAGTTCGAGAGGATAAAATCTTTGACGATTCCATCATACACGATTGGGGTGTACAAACTTGTGGATGGGTATCCTAAACCTGAACCGAATTCTTTCTGGTTAAAGAATCTCTTTCTAGTTGCTCGGGAACAATTAGAAGAGTTTCTAGCAGAAATACTGGGTTTTGCGCTATTTGGTGGTGGTCCCGCTTATGGGGTCAAATTTATACAGAAGATATTTTTCAATCTCATCGATCTCATAAGTATCATACCAAATCCCATCAATCGAATCACTTTTTCGAGAAATACGAGACATCTAAGTCATACAAGTAAAGAGATCTATTCATGGATAAGAAAAGGACAAAGGTTTCAGACTCATGATGAAATAGAATCCTGGATCGAGACCTGTGATTGGTTTTTGGATAAAGAGAGAGTTTACTCGTTTCATTTCTCCACCTTAAGGCCAGAAAAAGGGATTGATAAAATTCTATGGAGTCTGACTCATATTGATCATTTAGTAAAGAGTGACTATGGTTATCAAATGTTTGAACAAGCGGGAGCAATTTACTTACGATACGTAGTTGACATTCATCAAAAGGATCTAATGAATTATGAGTTCAATACATCCTGTTTAGCAGAAAGACGGATATTCCTTGCTCATTATCAGACAATCACTTATTCACAAACCTCGTGTGGGGCTAATAGTTTTCATTTCCCATCTCATGGAAAACAAAAAACTTTTTCGTTCCGCCTAGCCCTATCCCCCTCTAGGGGTATTTTAGTGATAGGTCCTATAGGAACTGGACGATCCTATTTGGTCAAATCCCTAGCGACAAACTCCTATCTTCCTTTCATTACGGTATTTCTGAACAAGCTGGATTTGAAAAGAGCTATTGATGATCTCGATCCTGAGGACTATATGGGTGCGCTTGATGATGTGGATATTGATGGTATTGATGATGATAGCGATCCTGCTAAGGACTATATGGGTGCGCTTAAAGATGTGGATATTGATGGTATTGATGATCGCGACTCTATTTATTCGAACTTGGACTCGGACCCGGAGCTGAGGGAGGAGTATACGGCGGATGATGAGATGCTTAGGTATATCATCGGGTTGGAAATAGACCTAGCTTCTATCAACTTGCAATTCGAATTGGCAAGAAC
>CAUJRU010005038.1:0-20298 GCA_963277665.1 Viscum album
TGCCCAAGTTTAGTTCCCCTGGGAGATGTACTTCTATGGTTCATCCAGGAGCGGGGGCAGGGACGAAAGCAGAGCTAGTGGTGGCCAAGTTCGAGAACCAGTAGTAGATTGAGTTCCAGATAGAGATTATGTTTCTCCAATAGAAGAACCTTTTTTAACGTAACAACACTGCCAACCGCTAGAGAGGCAGTTCGAGATGCAGCTAACTAAGAGTAGCGGATTCAGTTCTTTATCTTGAACCAGTCAATGTATCAGTCGCAGCATTCCTTCCAGGAGTATCCAGGGTTTATTTTTAAGTTGATCCAGCACTCCTTATCCGAGTCACTTACCCCTCACTCAAGTTTTAGTGTCTATTTCTTTGTAAGCATCTGAACCAATTATAGTCTCAGTTAATAATGCCAGTGAACCAGCACAAATTGATCGAGTTTACCTATAATGGGACGCATCTCTTCCTAGCCCTATTGAGTGACTTTCTTCCAGGATAGCTGGATTGAAAACCTAGATCTATCTATAAATATAAGTATAAATATTGTCCCTCCATTCCATCCGCATGTCTGGAATGAGATGATCTAAGTTCTAAGTGCGGACCTTTCTATCCTACTTGCTAGGTTCTTTGTTTTTGTCATTACTATCCGACTAGTAGGAAGCTAGTAGTCTATGAAACTAAGAGAATAGATAGAGCATCAAGCGCAACCTATCATCCTTCTTCCTTCGACCACTTCACCAGGGATTGGAATCCTGTACTTAGACCTGTGGCTTGAAAGAAGAGCTTATATGCCCATTATAACGATATCTAAAGTTTCTAGTAATGGTTACTACCCTTTCTAATCACATGCCTTAAAAGGTCTATGAACCGTCCTAGGAATAACATACCGAAAAAAGGAAGACGCTCCTGAACGCCCACCCCTGAGAGCCGACAAGCCCAGTCACTCTGGCAAGGCAACTCCTAAGCTAGGCCTCAATATTTAGCTGGAGCTGATTCTTTAGATTCCCTTTTCGTTGAGTGTGAAGAATCAAAAGAAGACTCAGCAGAACCCCAAGATCTGGAACTAGATCCCACGTCACTCCACCAATAAAAGAAGATTCATGCATGACAGCCAATCCCTTGAACTGAACTACTCTGACAGGAAATCCCGCTCACTCCTATCCTATCTTTGAGTCAATCCCTCTAGGTTGAAAGGGGAAAAGGTTCAAGATTCGTCGACCAGGTTCAAAACCAAAGGGGAAGTTTCAAAGCTCGTACTCATCCCAAGCCATGCAGTGGATAAAAAGAGCTCCAGACAGGGAATGAATTCTTCTTCTCCCCCCTCCCTTTGTGATATCTTCCCGCATCCCTCGGGCTAGACTATCATGTGACCTCGTACCTCGCTTACTAGCTAATCGAATGAATAGGAGACGCGAAAGATAGATTCACTACACAAATCCATCCCCCCAGCCCGGCTCCTCTCCAGAAGGCTTTCTCAAGGGCAATCTCAATATCCATTCCCTGGTCGTAGGCTACCCCATCTTCTTTCTTTCCACCCCCATCCCAAAGAAAGGGAATGATTGGTCTCTCTTTCTGTGGTATCAACGATTACCTAAAGAAGGTCTTAGAAGAGGTAGTTCGTCTCCAGGTGATGGGATAGGTTTAAGAATCCTGTTTCTCTGGCTTGGCATCGACCAGATCTTTCTATCAGGATTTCTATCTATCCACCAGGTATTCTGCAGCCAAGCTGAAAAGGCATTCTATTCCCACTTCATCTATCTAGACATTGCGGTCAAGTTACCGCCTGGTTTGCTTTTTCTTGACTCTCTTTACTACTAAACTTAGTGAGACAGAAGTTTATTGTTGGTTTTGATTCCTGCTGACCTAATACCCTTCGACAATTATCCGTTGTTGTAAAGACCCGTGAATTCCAAGGAAATTTTTTTTTCTTAATTTTCTTTGGAATTTTACAAGAGTGCAGCCCTTGACGGCACCTGATTCTGAGGCCCGGTGTGCACGGAATCATTTTCCAAACTTTGGCTCGGGTACGTTCAGTGAACGGATGAGCGGGTTTTTCTAACTTTTGAACCGGTGCCCGGAATCAAATTCCGAGGGCACCATTGAAACCGCAGTGCCGTTTTTTGCTTAGGAAGACCTCCTCTGGGGTTGTGTTTGCTCGTATCGAGTTGCTGAGAGTTTGAGTTGAGTTTAAGTGAAATAAAATTTTGTTCTTAAATTTTATTTCCCTTAAATGGTGGAGCCTTGTTGGAAATTAAAGAGGTGGGATCCACACGAGCCACCCCTTTAATTTCATAACCACCTACTCCCCCAATTTAATATCAAGTCAACCCTGGACTTTTCTCCCATTAATGACTTGACTACGTGTTGGTTAATTAGGAACCTTCCTTGATTTAACTGCCAACGCGTGTTTTGATGGCGATAAACAATTAATGGGAGGTTTCCCTCGCGTGTGTTATTAATTTCTTTTAGGAGGACCCTCTCTTCTATCTAAAGAGAGGGACAGCCTTTGTTGGGAAAAAAAAGAAGGAAGCTCTTTCGTTCTTAAGTTTGGGAAGAACGCTACGCCCCGACGAAGAACGCCGCGTCCCGACGAGGAAAGCTGTTTCCGTCTCGACGCACACGTCGACGCCTTCGAGCCTCTTTTCCCCGACGTCGACTCCCGATAACACTTGTTGAGGTAAGGGGATGTATTCTTGAATTCTTTTAGGAGATTAAAACTCTTGAATAACGTTTATCTTCCTATTGAATTTTTCTTGATAAACGTGTTCGTTGATGTGTTTTCTTTTATGCACACGAACCTTGGTTTTAAATTAAAAATAAAAACTCTAACGCGGTGGGTGCGGACCTTCGAACAAGTCCGTACCCACCGCACCTTGCTTCTTATGGCTCGGGACGACGGCCGATGATGAAACTGTACCGCAGTGGAGATTGAAGGCCGTCGCAGTGAAGGACGAATCCCGGGAGGAGCAACAGCGCAGACGAGAAGAAAAACGGGCCACCAGAGCGACTCCGGCGGCGCTCGCGGACCCGCGACCGTGCGCGGGACGCGGCTGAAGCCGCGTCCGGTCGCCAGAGAGACACCCCACGGGTGTCACGCGGGGGCGGCGGCTCCACCCCACGTCACTCGGGACGCGGCTTCAGCCGTGTCCGGCTGTCTGCCCGACACCCCGCGGGTGTCGCGGGGGTGTCACGCGGGGCGGCGGCTCCCCCCGCGTCGGCCGCTCGGCCGCTCGACCGAGCCGGGCCGGGCTGGCCGAGCCAGACCGGTCCGACCGGGTCGGACCGGGTTGGACCGGGTTCGGCTGACCCAGGGGGGGGGGGGGGGTCGGGCCAGGTCGGCCCGGGCCCGAACCCCCTTCTACGGACCGTTTTCGGTCAAATACTCGTAACTTGAGCTACGGGCCTCCAAACGACTCTCCGTCAGCGGCAACGCGATCCTTGGATCGAGACGGTCGTTTCAGTATATCGCACTCAAGGTTTCGGATTACTTTGAGTTCGGCCAGGTTGGTTCGTACACGAAACCAACCGGGCCCTCGGAGCGGAAACGCTCATATCTTGAGCTACGAACGTCCGATTGACGTGCCGTCAGCTTTGTTGAATTCCTCTAAGTGAGACGGATCTTTTGGCTTACTCTGCTCGAGGTTTGGATACCTTCGGAGTGTGGTCGGGTTGTTTTTAACTTAAAAACCAACCGGGCCCCCAGAACGAGAAAGCCAATAACTTCCAGACCGGGCGTCCGATTGACGCGCCATCTGCTGCGTTGCGTTCCTGTTGACGATACTGAACTTTTGGCATCCTCTACCCAAGTTTTGGATGCAGTTGGGTTATAGCCGGATTGGGTTGTACCCGAAATCCAACCGGACCCCTGGAACGGAAAAAGACGATATCTTTCAGACAGAACGTCCGTTTGACGAACCGTCAGCGGCGTTGGTGATCACCATGAGAAATGGTCCCTATGAGTATACCCTATGAGTGTTCGGGGTATAGTTGAGTTACGTTCGGATTGGTCCGCACACGAAACCAACTGGGCCCCTAGGACGAAAAGGCTAGCAACTCACAGACCGGGCGTCCGATTGACGCGCCGTCTGTTGCGTTGAGACCCCTATGACGAGGCAGTCCTTTGAGATACTTCTTTGTGGAAACTTGTGATACTTGTAGTAACGACCAGCAGCTCGTGGAGCGAACCCTCCCGGAGACGAGCGTGTGGAATACAGAGACCGTGTAGCTGACTGAGACCTGACGACTGCTGATCGAATGACTCGGTGTGTTACAGAGGTGCGCTTGGTTGTAGCGGCACATGGGAGGGCTTGGTTGTAGCGGCAGACCCACGGCAGAGGTGCGCTTGGTTGTAGCGGCACATGGGAGGGCTTGGTTGTAGCGGCAGACCCACGGCAGAGGTGCGCTTGGTTGTAGCGGCACATGGGAGCGCTTGGTTGTAGCGGCAGACCCACGCCAGAGGTGCGCTTGGTTGTAGCGGCACATGGGAGCGCTTGGTTGTAGCGGCAAACCCACGACAGAGGTGCTCTTGGTTGTAGCGGCACATGGGAGCGCATGGTTGTAGCGGCAGACCCACGACAGAGGTGCGCTTGGTTGTAACGGCACATGGGAGCGCTTGGTTGTAGCGGCAAACCCACGACAAAGGTGCGCTTGGTTGTAGAGGCACATGGGAGCTCTTGGTTGTAGTAGCTGGCCCACAGTACTCGATAGGTGGAGTTCTTCAGCAGTCTTAGGTTAGTGAGCTGTACCTCGGAGTCGTGACCAGACCACTGTACACTCCAGAGACGGAGCTATTCAGCAGTTACGGTTTCGATATTGAAATCCTGGTTTGAGCTGAGACTTTTGACCTTTGTGTTTACCTCATGATTGAGATGGGTCACTTGATAACTTAGGTATATGTATGGGCATATACCTGGGTAGTGGTTATCCGTTGATTTCACAATCCTTGTGTTTCCTCGTGATTGAGATGGGTTACTTGATAACTTAGGTATATGTATGGGCATATATCTAAGTAGAGGTTATCTGTTGAGATCTTCTTGTGGTTATCCTTGTTGGTTTAGTGAGACCTTGAGGGTCTCGGGGTCCCTACTGAGTATCGTTATACTCACCCCTGCACGGGCTATGCCCGCACCTCGTTGTGTTGGTTGCAGACGACGGGCAGTGCTGACGGATGCTGAGTGTTCGAGGACGGGACGGTACCCGGAGGTGGACTACACGACGAGTCAGTACCTGGAGGTGGACTACACGACGAGTCAGTACCCGGAGGTGGACTACACGACGAGTCAGTACCCGGAGGTGGACTACACGACGTGACGACTCACAGAGGAGGTTGACGGACGAGAGCGCGGAGGAGGCTATCTGTACCTACCCTTCAGGTAGGATCCGAGGAGGATGACCCATGAGCTGCTTCCTACTTATAGCTGTTGTCCTTTTGCTGTTGTACCTTGTTCAGTTGTAGTCGTACTTTCTTTTGGGTTTGTATTCTGGCCCATTTACTTTTCAGCTTTTCTTTTATACTTAGTGTTTTGCTTCCGCTTGTACACTGTGGTGCTTGTTTTCTTTTATAAAGGCAATGCCTTCCCAGTTATCGGGATTTTTACGCCTTTGGTGCTAGTCGCCAGCCCCTGGCCTATGGAAGGCGGTCTTGGGGTAGTCACGGCACGGGCCCCGAGGATGGGTCGTGACAAATTGGTATCAGAGGAGTTTGGTTATACCGCAGAACTTATAACTCTAATGTTTCATCTATGAAGCAATAGTGTTAAGAGTACCGAGTGTGGTTTTCAGTTCAGGGAGTCCAGTGTTGGTGTGGGCGGCCGACGTATCCATACACCAGGACCCTGACAACTAATTTCCGACTTTGTGCACGAAAACACTGATTGCGTGTGTGTTACCAAAGGTTTCCCCTTAAAACAGCTCAAACCAGGTCATCTCACCAGGTATAATCGTTTGACCGTGTTACATTGTTGCTTTCAGGATGCCTTTTCTCAGACGACCTGCTAGAGCCCAGAGGGATGTGCGTGCTGACAGCCTGTCAAGTGATGAGGCTTCGGTACAGGGCCCTCTTGCAGTTGAGGCACCAGCGGAGGCACCAGAGGTACTACCATACGTTGGGCCACCGATGCCACCATCCCCAGCAGTAGGCGATGCACGACGCTTGAGCGCGCTGCACGAGTTCCAGCGCCAGAGGCCACCCAGGTTCCGGGGAGAGACGGACCCGCAGGCAGCTGAGGTTTGGCTGGAGGCTATGGTGAGAGTCTTCAGGCTAGTGGGGATGCCGGCAGACTTCATGGTGATCTTTTCTACCAGCCTCCTTCAGGAAGTAGCAGGAAGGTGGTGGAGCCACTTGTTTCAGTTTTGCGACGGGATGACCTTCTCATGGGAAGACTTCGAGACCTTCTTCAGGGTGGATTTTGTGCCAGTAGCTCTACACCCCGAGCGTGTACAGGAGCTTCTGCCTTTGTCGCATGTTTTTAGATCAGTAGCCGAGTCATCTGTGGGTAGTAGACAGATGATGCAGAGGTCCAGGAGGACCAGACCAGCAGTTGGACGATCTCGGGTTTTAGGACCGGTGGTGCGGGGCACCCGGGGTGGGAACAGAGCTAGGCGTGCCAGAAGCAGGTCGTGTTACTCATGCGGCGGAAAGGGTCACCTGGCATGTGACTGTCCGAATCCTCGTACGGTTGATCAGCGGGTGTTGGAGGAGCCACTGAGACAGAAGCAGTGGCTGGTGCTTGAGCAACAGCCGAGCAGTGGACAAGGCAGTAGATCTCCGAGAGCAGGTGGGCAGGAGAGGAACTAGTGGATACGTACTTTGTACTTCTAGTTCCATGTTGCTTTTGTATTCGTGTCTTTGTACTATGAGCTGCAATAAAAAAAAGACACTTATCTTGTGATGTTTGCTTTCCTGTCCTTTTTTGTTTGGTTGATACTGAGTGGTCCTGGTTAAGACTTTTGACTTGACCCTCACTTTTGAGATTTCTACTGGAGGAGACCCAGTGACCTCACACTAATGCCGATAGTGTGACTCGACCCTTGGAGGCGAGAGTGACAGTTGGATCTCTTGGTAGTTACGTCGAGGCCTTACGACGTCATCCATGGCATGAATGCATCATTCATGTTGGGATTGACTGTATTAGGCAACGAATGTGGTTCATCCAGGGGATGAGATCGGGTTTCTCTTTTCGGCAAAGGAGAAATTTTAGCAGCTCTTGTGAGACTAAAGGAGGTCCAGGTCATCCAGGAGTGGATGAAGACTGCACAGTGCAGTGAGAAACAGGAAACCGGTGCCAGTCTTAGAGACTCGGGTGTGTTAAATGTTTCAAGAAGTGTAAGCTTTAAGGATAGATGAGTCTGCGAAGCAGCAGACATGGAGGCAGAGCTAGGAGAGCAGTATGAGGTGGTGTACATCATAACATGCTACAACCACCCGCCTTAGTTATTCTCGCCAGGCTCAGGGAGCTGGAGGGCGGAGGAAGAGTGCGGCTGCATGCGGTCAAATAGTGTGACCCAATGACTCTAAAAATGATTCAAGGGACAGTCTGTGTCCACTACAAGCTGCTGTAGTAACAGACGTCGATATGAATCATTCCTCACTTTCACAAATCTTTTCCCAGACCTAGAGTTTCCAGTAAGCCATGGACTTGAGCCTCACGTATGGAGATACCTTGGGAGGAGACTCGATAATCACACTTATGCCGACGGTGTGGTCAGACCCTCGAGGCGAGAGTTTCGGTTGGAATCTATTAGTGGCAACATCGAGGCCTTACGACGTTGGTTTGAGTATGGACTGGGCAATCACAGTTCATACACAAATTGATGGTATTAGGTAAAACGGTTGTGGTTAAACTACGACGTCGGGATGGGTTTTTCCTTGGTCGGCGAAAAGGAAGCCCCAGGAAGCACAGGATAACTCATGCACAGGAGGGTGTGACCGATCACTCTTGAGTCGGTCAACCTTACTCTCATGGCAGCAGTAGTTTTGAGTTTCAGTTCCAGCAGGAATTGGAGACCTCTGGAGTTCGAGGATGACGATAACGTCCTTATACGGGTCTCACCTCGACGAGGGTTACGGAGATGTGGCCAAGGCGGCAAGTTATCTCCGAGGTTCAACGGACCTTTCTAGGTCCTCAGCTGGGTAGGAGAGTTGGTTTACCGCTTGACCCATCCACTTCAGTTGCACTAGGTGCACGACGTTTTCCACGTATCCCAACTGAGGTGATACGTGATCGACCCTCCGCATATCATCAACCATGGAGAGAAGGACAGTGGCGATGAGGTGACTTCTACGGAGGTTCCTGTGGGGATCGAGGATCGACAGGAGCGGATCCTAGGAGGACGGTCAATTCCTCTTGTGCACTTTCTTTGGCAGCACGGGAACCTCCAGGTGAGCACATGGGAGCGAAAGACTCAGATGCGTGCTCAGTACCGCCTTTGTTTCCCTAAGTTTGTGGTGAAGCTTTACGGGGACGTAAAGCCCTGTGGTGGGAGTAATGTAAAGACCCATGAATTCCAAGGAATTTTTTTTCTTAATTTTCTTTGGAATTTTACAAGAGCGCAGCCTCTGATGACACCTGATTCTGAGGCCCGGTGTGCCCGGAATCATTTTCCGAAGTTTGGCTCGGGTACGTTCAGTGAACGGACGAGCGGGTTTTTCTAACTTTTGAACCGGTGCCCGGAATCGAATTCTGAGGGCACCGTCGAAACCGCAGTTCCGGTTTTTGCTTAGGAAGACCTCCTCTGGGGTTGTGTTTGCTCGTATTGAGTTGCTGAGAGTTTGAGTTGAGTTTAAGTGAAATAAAATTTTGTTCTTAAATTTTATTTCCCTTAAATGGTGGAGTCTTGTTGGAAATTAAAGAGGTGAGATCCACACAAGTCACCCCTTTAATTTCATAACCACCTACTCCCCCAATTTAATATAAAGTCAACCCCGGACTTTTCTCTCATTAATGACTTGACTATGCGTTGGTTAATTAGTAACCTTCCTTGATTTAACTGCCAACGCGTGTTTTGATGGCGGTAAACAATTAATGGGAGGTTTCCCTCGCGTGTGTTATTAATTTCTTTTAGGAGGACCCTATATTCTATCTAAAGAGAGGGACAGCCTTCGTTGGGAAAAAAAGAAGGAAGCTCTGTCGTTCTTAAGTTTGGGAAGAACGCTACGCCCCGACGAAGAACGCCGCGTCCCGACGAGGAACGCTGTTTCCGTCTCGGCGCACACGTCAATGCCTTCGAGCCTCTTTTCCCCAACGTCGACTCCCGATAACCCTTGTTGAGGTAAGGGGATGTATTCTTGAATTCTTTTACGAGATTAAAACTCTTGAATAACGTTTATCTTCCTTTTGAAGTTTTCTTGATAAACATGTTCGTTGATGTGTTTTCTTTTATGCACACGAACCTTGGTTTTAAATTAAAAATAAAAACTCTAACGCGGTGGGTGCGGACCTTCGAACAAGTCCGTACCCACCGCACCTTGCTTCTTATGGCTCAGGACGACGGCCGATGATGAAACTGTACCGCAGTGGCGATTGAAGGCCGTCGCAGTGAAGGACGAATCCCGGGAGGAGCAACGGCACAGACGGGAAGTAAAACGGGCCACCGGAGCGACTCTGGCGGCCCGCGGAAGCCGGCAGTGCCTGGCGCGCCGCCGGACGAGACCGCCGCGGCACCGGCCGCAGCGGCGGCGCTCGCGGACCCGCGGCCGCGCGGGTTTGGCGCGTGCGGGACGCGGCTGAATCCGCGTCCGGTCGCTAGGGAGACACCCCGCGGGTGTCGCGGGGGTGTCACGCGGGGGCGGCGGCTCCCCCCCGCGTCACTCGGGACGCGGCTTCAGCCGCGTCCGACTGTCTGGTCGACACCCCACGGGTGCCGCGGGGGTGTCACGCGGGGCGGCGGCTCCCCCCGTGTCGGCCGCGCGGCCGAGCCGGGCCGGGCCGGCCGAGCCAGACCGGTCCAACCGGGTCGGACCGGGTTCGGCCGACCCGGGGGGGGGGGGGGGGGGGGGGGTCGGCCCGGGCCCGGACCCCCCGTCTACGGACCGTTTTCGGTCAAATACCCGTAACTTGAGCTACGGGCCTCCAAAAGACTCGCCGTCAGCGGAAATGCGATCCTTGGATCGAGACGGTCGTTTCGGTATATCGCACTCAAGGTTTTGGATTACTTTGAGTTCGGCCGGGTTGGTTCGTACACGAAACCAACCGGGCCCTCGGAGCAGAAACACTCATATCTTGAGCTACGGACGTCTGATTGACGTGCCGTCAGCTTTGTTGAATTCCTCTAAGTGAGACAGATTTTTTGGCTTACTACGCTCGAGGTTTGGATACCGTCGGAGTGTGGTCGGGTTGGTTTTAACTTAAAAACCAACCGGGCCCCCGGAACGAGAAAGCCAATAACTTCCAGACCGGGCGTCCGATTGACGCGCCGTCTGCTGCGTTGCGTTCCTGTTGACGATACGGAACTTTTGGCATCCTCTGCCCGAGTTTTGGATGCAGTTGGGTTATAGTCGGATTGGGTTGTACCCGAAATCCAACCGGACCCCTGGAACGGAAAAAGACGATATCTTTCAGACAGAACATCCGTTTGACGAACCGTCAGCGGCGTTGGTGATCATGTTGAGAAATGGTCCCTATGAGTATACCCTATGAGTGTTCGGGGTATAGTTGTGTTACGGCTGGATTGGTTCGCACACAAAACCAACCGGGCCCCTGGGACGAAAAGGCTAGCAACTCACAGACCGGGCGTCCGATTGACGCGCCGTCTGTTGCGTTGAGACCCCTATGACGAGGCGGTCCTTTGAGATACTTCTTCGTGGAACCTTGTGATACTTGTAGTAACGAACAGCAGCTCGTGGAGCGAACCCTCCCGGAGACGAGCGTGCGGAATACGGAGATCGTCTAGCTGACTGAGACCCGATGACTGCTGATCGAATGACTCAGTGTGTTACAGAGGTGCGCTTGGTTGTAGCGGCACATGGGAGGGCTTGGTTGTAGCGGCAGACCCACGGAAGAGGTGCGCTTGGTTGTAGCGGCACATGGGAGCGCTTTGTTGTAGCGGCAGACCCACGACAGAGGTGCGCTGGGTTGTAGCAGCACATGGGAGCGCTTGGTTGTAGCGGCAGACCCACAACAGAGGTGCGTTTGGTTGTAGCGGCACATGGGAGCGCTTCGTTGTAGCGGCAGACCCACGATAGAGGTGCGCTTGGTTATAGTGGCACATGGGAGCGCTTGGTTGTAGCGGCAGACCCACGACAGAGGTGCGCTTGGTTGTAGCGGCACATGGGAGCGCTTGGTTGTAGCGGCAGACCCACGACAGAGGTGCGCTTGGTTGTAGCGGCACATGGGAGCGCTTGGTTGTAGCAGCTGGCCCGCAGTACTTGATAGGTGGAGTTCTTCAGTAGTCTTAGGTTAGTGAGCAGTACCTCGGAGTCGTGACAGGACCACTGTACACTCCAGAGACGGAGCTCTTCAGTAGTTACGGTTTCGATATTGAAATCCTGGTTTGAGCTGAGACTTTTGACCCTTGTGTTTACCTCATGATTGAGATGGTCACTTGATAACTTAGGTATATGTATGGGCATATACCTGGGTAGTGGTTATCCATTGATTTCACAGTCCTTGTGTTTCCTCATGATTGAGATGGGTTACTTGATAACTTAGGTATATGTATGGGCATATATCTAAGTAGAGGTTATCTATTGAGATCTTCTTGTGGTTATCCTTGTTGGTTTATTGAGACCTTGAGGGTCTCGGGGTCCCTACTGAGTATTGTTATACTGACCCCTGCACGGGCTATGCCCGCACCTCGTTGTGTTGGTTGCAGACGACGGGCAGTGCTGACGGAGGCTGAGTGTTCGAGGACGGGACGGTACTCGGAGGTGGACTACACGACGAGTCAGTACCCGGAGGTGGACTACACGACGAGTCAGTACCCGGAGGTGGACTACATGACGCGACGACTCACAGAGGAGGTTGACGGACGAGAGCATGAAGGAGGCTATCTGTACCTACACTTTAGGTAGGATCCGAGGAGGACGACCCAAGAGCTGCTTCCTACTTCCAGCTGTTGTCCTTTTGCTGTTGTACCTTGTTCAGTTGTAGTCGTACTTTCTTTTGGGTTTGTATTCTGGCCCATTTACTTTTCAGCTTTTCTTTTTTACTTAGTGTTTTGCTTCTGCTTGTACACTGTGGTGCTTGTTTCTTTTATAAAGGCAATGCCTTCCCAGTTATCGGGGTTTTTACGCCTTTGGTGCTAGTCGGCAGCCCATGGCCTATGGAAGGCGGGCTTGGGGTAGTCACGGCACGGGCCCCGAGGACGGGTCGTGACAGCTGTCCTCCGATCAAGACCGGAAGAAGGTAGGTCAGCTCGATCTAGCTATCCAGTTTCGGATTGGACGGGGATGAAGCTAGTCTTTTCTCTGGCATGGATAGGCTGGCGAAAAAGCAAGAGAGGTAGAAGCTCCTTTCTCTATACTTTGACGCGGGTACGCAGGACAGCAAATCCAAAAAAGCCAAATGTGCTTTCAAATCAAAGTGTAAAGGAAGCGGGAAGGCTAGCTAGACGGCTACGATGTTGAGAGGAAGTGTGCTGAAATGCTAGGTTGACTAATACAAAATTGACGTTCTCGAGGCCAATCAGGTGATCTAAATGATCGTTGAAATGCCAATAACAAGGCTGAAGAGGGGTGCTTCCCTTTAAGGTTGGATTATCCGATCCGAGGAGAAATCGAAATTGTTGATCAGATCATGAAGGCCTCACTCGAAAGATTGAATTGAAGGCCATCTTTATATAGCCTATCCGTCTCATATTTGAGGTCCTCTGTTCCGCGCTCCTAACCTGTGGGGAAAGGGTAGAAGAAGGTCTTGTCAATGGAAGGATGGAAAAGGAACGGGGCTGCTGAACCTTGGGATGGAATAGATGGACAAGAGGAGAGCCTTGAGTGCTTCCACTTGATCGGATGAAGGGATAAAGACGGCCAGCTCTCGATAAGAGGTTTCGGAAGGGATGCTTCCATTTCCGGTTTGGGGGATTCAACTGATAGAGACGCAGATGGATTAGATTCACTCGCCTTGAGGCGTTGAAAGACATAGAGAAGAAAGACTTACATACAGGTCCGGCCCCAGCAAATGGAGATAAAGGGACTAGAGGAGAACAAGAGCTGGGGAGCTAGCTAGGTATTCCCTTCGAAGGGGATATGGGATGAGATCAATTTGCAACTTACTTTCTCTGGTAGCGATGAGGTCTTGCAGAGCCTCCACTACCTCACGCGACGGATAGAGTAGCGGGCTCCAATGCTGCTAGCTGGTGAGCTTGCCCAGGGCTCACAGCAGGGGATAGGGAGTAAGAGGGATGCTTATTGACATCATTATTACGGTAGGTATCCAGATATGGACTTTGTTCGATGGGTCCCAAATAGATGGCTTTGGGTCAGATGCAGCTACAGGTGTTCCAGTTGGCTCATATTCAGTCATTTGGGGCACTTCCCATTGCTTTTGATAGCTAGATATGCTTTAATGGGGTCTCCGGTGATGCTAATGGGAGTTCAAGAGGTGGAGCAAAGAGGTTAGTTGGTCACTAGCTGCTTGCTATCATAGAACCGAGCCTTCCATTGGGCCCGGATACAGCTATAGAGTGAGCTTCCCCTTCCTTCCCTTTCAGAGATAGCCAGTTGGGGACGCTGATTGCCTTTGTTGTCATTATGTTGGTCAAACGAACTTATTCATGATTTGAGTCGTGAATTACGGGGAGCCTTTCACTCTACTGTTTACCGCCAGTAGTAGATCATTATCATTACGAGAGATGAAAAAAACGGCCGCTTTTCGAAATCCATTTTGATTCAATAAATCCGGTCCCATCCTCTGGGAAACTTGGTTCCACTCACTCCATTCCCATCCGACATTCCGTATGCAACCCTGTCAATATTGATTCGAACGAAATTCTTGCTCCAAAATCCCACTCCTAATGACCCAACTTTCTCCCGGCCCATGCTTCATCTAAATGAGATCCCAAAAGAGGGTCCGACGGAGAGAACAACAGGTAGGTGGACAGGGGTCGGACCAAGGTTCCTCCCGCCCACATGTCGATTCCAACGTTTTGCAAAGCTGTTCGAGAAGAGCTGACTAACTTATGAGCAAAAAAAAAGGAGAGCACTCTTGCACGAGCCCTGCGATCTTTCTAAAGTGCTAACGAGCAAGAAAAGGCCCCTTACTATAGATAGGGCATTAGCGCCCCTTATTGAAAACTCAAGGAAAGCCTTTTTATATATGTATTTTATTAATGCGCTCAAGCATGCGAAGAAATCCGGCCTTACCTTATATTATATTAGTAAAGGGTGTTTAGGCTTTACTAAGAGTTTTCTATAGGGATTGGAGGAAACCGCCTTATCATGTCTGTAGTCGTTGCTCTGCCTCTAAAGGAAAAGTCTAAGTATAGTCAAAAGACAGCTTTCTCCAGACCACAATCAGTTTTTGACCAAGCAGTTATTGCGAAAGAGAGTTGACAAGGACTAGAAGGACTAGCTAGCTTATTCACTTTAAGACCCTGACCTTCGCTTGCTTTCACGACCGAGCGCCGTCATCCCATCCAGTAGTGAGTATAGAACTATATACTTTAGCCCAAAACAGAGTAAGGTATTGTTAGGTTATTCTATTCTACATTCGCTAATTCGTAAATCCATACATAGCGCTTTCCATCCTTTCGGGAAGAAGTATTACTACAATAGCGGTGATTTCCGTGCTTTAAAGTAAAGTATCATGGCAGTCGACTCAGTCTTGTCCATTCCCATTCGTGGTGTTCGAATCGGTGCTGGTAGGTTGAAAGGAAAGCTTCCTTGAGGAGGGATAGGTTTACAAAGATGCTCGACGTAACCGACTTCCTTTAGTCTCTTTCCTGTTGAAGCGCTTAATCCAATAGTAATAGAATAGGGATATGCCAGAACAGCTTTCACGAATGAATCCGACCAAGGTCCTTCTTTAAGGCCCAAATGCCATACCATTTAAGAAGCTCTTAGAGGAGGAATTCCCTGTGTTAGCGGAACTGGGATAGCCTCGTAGAAGGAAAAAAGAGTCCAGGAGTGTCCATATGAACCCGGTAACTGGAGTCATTAACAGAATGAATGTGTGGGATAATAGATGCAAGGATTATTTCTTATTCATTTATCCGCTTGTGGGGAATCTCCGTAACGATTTCAAGGGACTAGCTAACCATTGAAGAAATGTCCTCTTCCTCAGGGAACCGAATTCATTCTTTATCTCAACTCAGTCTTTCCAACCGAAGACGGAACTAGGTAAAAGAAATCTCATAAGGAGGTTTTGTATCTACTTCCCCTTTATGGGAAAGGGGCTTTCTGAGACCAATATGACCTACCAATAGGCTGAGATTAGCATTTTAGAAGAGGAATGATGTGGAATAACTTGAAAGGAAGGGAGAATGGATAGCTTAAAAGCTTTTCTTTTAAACCCTTGGACTGAGAATGCTTGACTAAATACTACTATGCTATGTCCCGAAGAAAAAGAAAAATCCTTACTTAGTAATCTAGGCCCTACTACTGACCCAAGACTATCAGAGCGGAGTCAGAGAGGCTGGTAACTGGTCTTTCCTTCCTTTTTAAGGCTTCCTTCTATAAACAGAAATCTAGAATCACTTGGCCTTATTTATATTGAAATAAAGTTTGCAGTAATCGTTTTAGGAATCACTCTATCCAAGGAGTAAATGAAGAAATAAGTACCCTTTTTTATAATACAAGATTTCGAATTTTATTGACCATGGCCAGACAAAGATCGAAGAGAAGTCCTACTCTGTAATATGGGACTTTCTTTCTTTTATCAAGCGTTGGTGCAGCAAATAGCGTCTACGTTCTTCTTGCGGAAAGAACTAAGAAATGGGTGAATTGAATAGTCTCTATCAGCTAAACCAATGGGCAGAAACAGCTATTTATGCTCGTACTATCAATACAATAGCAGTTTAGGATTGATTTGAGGGAAATGCCCCTACCAGTAGGAAGGAATAAAGAATAGAATAAAGGAGGGAGCTCTAGCTTACTCACCTCGGTAGGAAAGGCTGTCTGAGAAAAATCACTAGCGCTTGCCCGTATACCCTCTAGTTCTTGGGAAGAAAAGGAATTCAAAAAACGAATTGTCCGGTTGGCATATCAGGTGTAATTTCACCAGCTCTAGGACTGGGAAATAGTCGATTTTTCTCTTACCACTGGTCTATTTTCTGCTCTTGGTGGGTTGGCATAAACTTGTGTGGTTCAAAAACTGAATCCCCCGTCATGCTATCATTCTTTGGATGGCTATCCGGGGGAAGCTATACACACAGGACAAACTAGTCAGCATGGGTATTATTCAAATTAATCGATGTGTATTATGCAAGGAATAAGAGGAAACTCTTGACCATATGTTCTCCTCTTGCCCATTTACGGCTCATATTTGGTTACTCTTGTGCGATAGGTGTGCGCTCCCACGTTCACATCGGAGATGGGAGACAAATGTGGAATGGATATCTCGAAACTTCAGTGATAAATCATTGCTGTCCCTGATAGTTAGACTGATGTTCGCGACATTTGTTTACTCCTTATGGAAGGAGAGGAAGATGAGGATGCAAAGTGGTAAAACTAGGAGGTTAGTTCAAATTGACTTAGAAATTATGGAGTATGTCAGAACTAGGACCATTTACCTACGGAATTTTCCAAGGTCATCTGGGAATATCAGGCTGGTAGAAGCCTGGGGCCTTACTGAAAGCATCTGTATCTAACCTTTTTTGTTGTCACAACTTGGTTTGTTTGTGTTATACTACTGGATTTGTTCATCTGTCTGGGTTTGCTTGGTTGGATGGGTTGCTGCACTGGGGGTGTTCTGCAGGTTATGGAGCTTGCTACACTAGGAGTATCTGTTTGACTATTGCTGTATGAATAGAGTGCTGGCAGTATCTGCTGGGTTTCCCTTGCTGTATTATGGAACATTGCTTTTGTGATTTTCCTTGTTCATTATAAGTGAAGGAGCAGGTGATGCCGCCCGGTACTTTGGTTACATTGATTATTGTATTTCATTAGTTATTGAAATAAAGCTTATTACTTATCCAAAAAAAGAAGCTATCCTGGCATTCCTCATGCTCTCATAGGACTGCACGACAAGCTTCCTTAAGACCGGATCATTATAGATTTCTTTGGTATCAATAGTTACATTTTAGAAGCTTGTCTATGACTTTCTCTGGCTGACTCTTCAGATACTTCTTGCACTTTTTCCTAGTGTCTACAATTTCCATTATTTTTTCGAATACCCCAGACAAGCAGTAAGGACGGGATTTACCGCTCACCCGACCTTGGGGAGGTAAGGAGCACGACATGCTTGGGTGTTATGGAAGTTATCTATTATCCACTCACCCAAATGAGTTGTAGGTTGGTTGATCATTGGCCAATTCCATCTCAGGGGAAAAAGATAGGAGATCAGATGCTTTGTTCTATCCTTCGACTTCAGTGGTGAGTGGAAGGGATCTTCATTTCGTGCTAAAGGTGGTTAATACAACGAGTCAATTCTCAATGCTATGCTGCTATCCGTTCGATGATCCTACTTCCATACCTCTTTTTCAATCTGTAAGAAATCAGGATGGTCAGCCCAATCATTGAAAAAGTGAAAAGGCAATCTTAGCCGAGGCATCTCTGCCCCCTTGACTACTAGAAGAGAGTGGTCTGAAACTCCGGCTGTCAGGAAGGTGGAAATCGAACCTGAGAATATATTCTCCCACTCTGTCTGAACCTTATGGCCTGGGTATTATGTAGGAAATGAAATGTGTATTCTGTGGGATGGGTGTGGAGAATTTGTACCACTTTTTTTTTCTTTGGCCCTTTTCTGAGCGCATTTGGCTCATGTTATGGGATAGATGTAACTTTCCTGGGATTAGTGGGATTTTGTTGGATCTTATTCAGGCTATGGCCTCTCCTTTCAAAGGTTAGTCTTTATTCTCCTTGGTAGCTAAACTTATGCTTGCAACTGCTGTCTATGCAATCTGGCATTTCTTTCATGCCAGGATGTACCAGGGTAAGAGTATATATTTCCCTCTTGTGGTAAATGAGATAATGTATTGGGTTAGGGAGAAGATTCACTCATCCAGTCTATTCACATCTCAGGGTATTCGGTTGTGCATGCTATCCTCACTTAGGTCCATATCGAAAAGAAAAATTACAGCCTCAATCTACAAAGTGTGTTTTTCTTGGTTATAGTACTATCCACAAAGGCTATCGATCTTTCGATCCTTTTGCAAGTCGACTGTACATCTCTCGTCATGTCATTACAGATTCTTTTAGATTCTTTTTTTGTTAAAACCCGAGGATGAGAAATTCCATTCACCATTCGGGTTAAAAAATTCAGCAACATTAGGAGAGTATTCTGGAGATTCCAATGTGAATTCAATTAAAGGACAATCAGCAAATGTCATACCAAAATCTTGAGGAATTTCCAATGATCTGAGTTCAAAAGAATGGATCTCATGACACTAGAGATTTCAGTCCAAAGTTTCGAGCAACCCAGCCGTGTACCAAGGATGAATGTTTTGCGTGTATTCCTGTTTAAAGAAGGTGGACCAAAGGCTAGTTTCAGTAACGAGTTTCCATGCCATTTTCATATGCATCGCCTTGGCTACATCATGAAAAGATCTAATGACAAGCGGAACGACTGACAGAAGAAAGAAAAGAGGGAAGGGAATAAACATCTTTCTCGCAAGTCAACCACATTTTATGCAACAAGCAGCCATACCGGGCGGTCCAATCCATCCAAGTCCCTCTACTGTGCCATTTCACCTTTCTATATCACTTTCCTCAAGACCCCGAGGGTGAAGAGCATATGATGCCAATACAGACTCCGATGTTTAAATCAATCAAGTCCTTTCATCCTTCCCTCTATCATATCCGAACTCTTCCTCTTCTTGATGGTCACCTTGTTTAGGGCTCGATAGTCTATGCATAGCCATAGGCTCCAATCGTGCTTCTTCGAACTGAGGTTGTAGCCACGTGCATCGATCCAGGGAATCTCTACGACCACGAACCGTACAGAGGATAGGCTGGCGATCCTATGGTGGAAATCTCCAACTAACATAGCTCATTATGTAGATTCACCCCCCAACACCCACCTGGGTCTAGGGATGGAAAATCTAGGAGAGGATCAAGTACTATCTTGCTTAGGGAGGACATAGATTTCTTAGGATTAGGGATACCCCTATTTTAAAATGAAAGGAGGAAGTTACTAAATCTAATATAAAAAGGAAACTTAGTTGCTTAGCAACTGAGCCAACTCTCACTTTCTATTTTATTTATAGTCAAATCCCATCAGTCTTGGGAAATCCCCAAATCACCCATAACCCACATAATAATGACAATCCATGTCACCAACTAATTAATCCAACTAGGTTATTTACAAGTTTTAATTCACCTAAACCAAAAACCCGCTTCCATCGTCGGTGGTTACTTCCTTGCAGTAATTTAGATCTGTTTTCCTTACATGTTCCTATCAGCCGGTACTCCATCTAGGTGGGTTGAACTAACCCCCCCCCCCAGCCTCCCCAGTTGTTATTCAAAAAAATATCTATATCGGTTCGTTCCTCCTTACAGAATGGTAGTAATGGGAATCCAAGGAACTGGAATGGGCGAAAGAAGATCTATTCTACTCGATCGATTGCGTTCTCCCCCCTCGAGAGATTCTCGCACAATCTAAACAATGGAAAAGAAAGACTTCTCTTGTTCCCGGATCAGGGCATCTAAAGGGCCCACCTTTCCCAGTCTCATAGTAGTTTGACCTACTCGTCGACCTCTTCTCGGCGGAGTATCCATACAACTGAGGAAGTTGCAAATCAAGTTCTAAAAAAAATAGGAATGTTGTGCCTCTTGGGATTGATCTTTCTGACTTTCATGATAGTGCGCTGGCAGGGTGGCTAACTGACCTACTAGAAGCAGACTGGGATTCCCTCTCGAAGGACCCTAGTCAAAAGGCTAAAGGCATAAAGAAAAGAGATTAATACAAGACAACAAAATCTGGAGATATTCGTAATACTGAAATCGAGAAAGTGATGCCTATCGACCCCAAAACCTACTATCTCCTGGGAGAGTTTTCGGAAGAAATATTCCAAAAAAGCAGAAGAGAAACTGCTAGTGGAAGGGATACTATCAGGAGAGCTAGAGCTCCTAGGCAAGCAGAAGAAAGACTGAAAGCGATTCGCCGATAAAGAAATAGGTTACGACGGGCAGGGCATGGTATATTGAATGAAAAGAAAAGTCATTCATTACAAGGGATGAGCTAACTAGCACGAGATAAAGGATGGACATACCACAGACA
>CAUJRU010005039.1:17500-27500 GCA_963277665.1 Viscum album
TATGTCAGACTTTACGTACCTTGCGGTAGACTTGATAAATTATCCGGCTCGAATCTATGCTATTTGCTTATTTACTATCTGTGCCTTCTATTTAGGCAGAATGCCCGCACTCCTTTTTACTCAGAAAACGAAACAAGTCTTCCGACGAGTAAAAAGAAAAACGACAGAAGGGGGGGAAGGGAAGAAAGAAGAGGGCGATAGAATAGAAAGAGAAACCTCATATTCGTCTTTAATAAGAGGAGGAGCTTACGAACTGAAGGGGACTAAAGAGGAACAAGAGGGATCCACCTTCTTCCCCCGAAGAAGATCCTTTTTTTTTGAACGAAGAAGAAAAACAAAAAGAAGAAGAAAAAAGATTACAAGAACTCTTCTGCTTTTGGTTTGACTTTGTTGAAAGACTTCCTGTGATCTTTCTTTTTAATTGTCAAGAATGGAATCGACCGTTACGATACATAAAAAACCGCCGATTGGAAGGGGGTGTAAAAAATGAAACGTCACAATATTTTTTTGATACATGCCGAAGTGATGGAAAACAAAGAATATGTTATACATATCCGCCGAATATGTCAACTTTTGGCGAAATGATACAAAGAAAAATAGACGCGCTCGCGCTCAAAAAACTCAAAATATTAAAAGAAATTTTTGAAACAATAGTGGAAAGACTCAAAGATTCAAGGATCAAACTCAAAAAAGAAGAAATACTCACAATCAAAAAACTAAAAGAAGAAATACTCACAATCAAAAACAAACTCAAAAAAGAACAAAAAAACCCCTCCTCTGAGGAACTGTATAATCATTGGGTTTCTACAAAGAATCAAAAAAAGACCACGGAAAAAACTAGATTTCGAAAAAGAATTAAGGCTTTAGACAAAGGATTTCTTTTGGCAGATATACTCGAAAAAAGAACTAGATTGTATAAGGAGAATCCTGAAGGTGGCGAAACCGCCTTTGACTTTGACCCTCAGTTTTCTAAGTATGAGTCTGTTTATTTTCATAAAAGCAAAGTAGACTATTCTTTTCTTGAGCTCTTTTCGTCTTTAGATGGGAAGAAGATACAAAAAATGAAAAACTACTTGCAACTAGGGAAGGATCCTTTGTTCAGTAGGCGAAATCGTATAAGTTTCTCTAAATATCGTTTATGGACATTTGCACTCAGCGAGTCGGCCCCATTTAGCCTATCTCAATTAGTAGGAGCTGGACCGGATAAGACGAGTCGTATCCTTTTAGGTGACCTTCACAAGCGTCCTCAATTTCTTAAAGACGAATATGAGGAGATTTTTAACAACGACTATGAGTCAAAAAAGAACAATGAGAAAAAGAAAAAAAGAAAAAATGCTTTAAAAATGAAACGTTTTCGAAAAATTCGAAAAACCGTCCCTAAATGGACGAGATCAAGATTAATCAGCGATTTGGAATACGTGTTACTGGACTATAAACCGAGAGACATTTCACCAAAGCAAGAAATAGATCCCGATATGTTCTCAAGAGACCTGAAACAGATCATACTATTTACTAAGTTAGACGATACTGATGATCTCGAGACCCCGGATGAGTTGTTGGTGGAACACTATATTGATGAACCGGATTTTCGTCGAAACATAATCAAGGGTACTGGATGCGCTCAAAGGCGGAAAATAATTGCGAACCTGCTTCTCCCAAGACCGTCTTCCCCACTTTTTTGGGGCAAAACCCAAAGTAAGCTCGTGGCTATGTTTTATGCCTTTTTTTTTCGAATTTGGAGAAGAATAGAATCAAAAGTTTTTGATGGTACAAAAATAAAAAAAAGAAATCCTCTTCCAGAATGGAAGGGCGAAAAAAGGACAACAAAACGGGAACAACAAGAAAGAATGAAACTAGAAACAGAAGAAGCTTGGGAAAACCTGTCACATGGAACAGAAATAAGAAATTCCTTGTTAGTAATGCAATCGATTCTTAGAAAATATATTCTATTCCCTTTATTCATAATAGCTAAAAATACTTTCTATTTCTTAAACTATGGAGTTTCTGACTGGGACGAGGATTTTGCGGAATGGGCGAAAGAAATACACATTCCAGTCACCCATGGGGGTGTTCCATTACAACTTAACGAGCTTCTGATCTATTTTTTTTCAGAAGGTTTTGACATCAAAATAATATCTCCTTTCTCCTTGAAACCTTGGTGCAAATCTCAGCTACAATCCTCTGGTAGAAATGTAATCAAAAAGAAAAGCAAAAAACTAGACCTGGACTATTATTTTTTAACCGTTTGGGGAATGGAGGCTGAAGCGGCTTTCGCTCCGCCCCGAACAGAATCTTCCTCTTCTTCCCCGTTTGTTGTCTTTTTGAAACTCATTTTAAAGAAACTCGGAATCCAAATGAAAAAAAAGGCAAAGAGAGTGCTAAAAGCTTTAGCACCATATTTAAAAAGGGGAGTAACCGAATTCTTAGGGGTAAATGTAATTACATTAGGTAATTTGAAAAAATTATCTAAATCAAGTCAAATTCAAGACGAATCACTTACTCCAATTGGATCTCTAGATTGTGAAAATGATTCAGAGACAGACCTACAAATGAAGAATCTAATCGATAGAATCCGCATAGTGAGAAATAAAATAAAAAGGCTTGAAAAAGAGCAAATCAAAGCGATTTCTGAAATAAAAAGTAGTATAGAAGAGTCTAATGTAGAATTAGAATCACAACCGCGAAAAACAAAAAATCCTTGGAAACTTTTCATAAGAAGAAATGTTCGATTAATCATCAAATTTCATTATTTTCTAAAAATTTGCATTGAAAAAAAATACATAGATATCTTTCTACCTATGATTAATATGATTAATATTGCCGCAATCAATATAAAACATTTTGTTGAAGCAATGATTGGGGAATACATTTCTAATATGATTGGGGAATACATTTCTAATAATGAAAGAAATCAATCTAAAAATGAAAAAAAGCAATCTAAAGATGAAACAACTGAAAAAGACATTCACTTTATTTCTATTTCGACTATCAAAAAGTCACGACCTACTAAGAAGAAGTCAAATATTTTTTATGACTTATCTTCCTTGTCGCAGGGATATGTATTTTTTAAATTATCCCAACTACAAGTTAGTAACTTGTCTAAGTTAAGATCCGTTCTTCAATATCACGGAACGTCTTTTTTTCTTAAGACCACAATAAAGGATTCTTTTGGAATACAAGAAATATGGAATTCCCAATTAAAGCATAAGAAACTTCAAAGTTATGATCAATGGAAAAACTGGTTAAGAGGTCATTTTCAATACAATTCTCCCATTGCGTGGTCTAGATTAATACCAGAAAAATGGCGAACTCGAGTCAATCAGCGTTGGATGGCTGAAAATAAGGATTTAAAAAAATGGAGTTCAAATGAGAAAGACTTATTATTTTCATTTCATTACACATATAAAGTAGATTCCCAATCAGAAAAATTTCAAAAATGCTATAGATACGGTCTTTTATCAGATCAATTTATTAATTATGAAACGAAGAAAGACTCACTTATTACTGGACCACAATTAGCAGTAATTAAGAACTTAAAATGGAGGTTCGCCATAGACCAATTTTATTATGACAATCTGAATCTTTATCGCAAAAACCCTGAGGGCCTTTTTATGGAGCGTTATATAACAAGAGCGAGGAGCCCTTTATATAGTTTAGCCCCTTTATATACTTTAGATAAAATTTTGGAAAGGATTTGGGAAATTCGGAAAGAAAAGCCAGATATAAAATATTTGGATTTGGCAGATAGAAAATATTTGGATTTGGCAGATAGAAAATATTTGGATTTCGAGTGGCAAACCTTTCTTCTAAACGACGTACTAAAGGATGGAAAGGATAAGGATGATAATAAACTAGGTCTTTTGTACATTCATCTTCGTAAAGATATGGAAGCTCTAGATAAAGATCTACAAGGTCTAGCACAAGATCTAGGAATTATTAGACCCGAGAGACCCGAGCTCGACAAAATCTTTTGTGATTGGCTAAAACTAAAACTAGTGAAAAACCCGTCGAAAATGAGAAAACTGAGAAAGAGAATTCGCCAACAAAAAGAAAAATGTACATCTTGGTTCTTCCCAGAATTGACTCTATATTTAAAAGAATATAGAATGAACCCTTGGACTTCATTTAGCAGAATAATGGTTCTAGATATAGCTGTGCATAGCTATGGAATAAAAGGTCGACCAAACCCGACTTACGCTTTGAAGAAAAAAGGAGATGCTGGAGCTCTGAGAGAACTTTTGAGTTTTCAACTGCACTGGTACAATAAGGTTGTGGCACAAAGAACCATCGATATGTTCGTGCCAATTAGCTACCTGGTGGAGGGGGGAAAAGCTCGCGTGGAAGCCAGAAAAGCCCGCAAAAAGTTGGCCAATTCGACGATAATCTCTCTGCGAACGGAAAGATTCAGTCCAAATCAACTGAAGCTTGATCGCGACGGGCGATTTCTGGAAAAAAACGCGCTTAAACTTGGGGTACTGGTTTTAAGACGCCCGCATCTGACTAAAGGTCTTCATCTTAAAAAAAAATGGATTCTCGATCAAATCCTAAATATTCCATTCGTTGATCGAAGCATGGAACTAGTTGGGGTTGATCAATCTATTCTAAGCCATCAAAGAATAGCCGGAAATAGAGAGAAAAATCATTATGATTTGCTTGTTCCTGAAAATATTTTATCATCTAGACGTCGTAGAAAATTGAGAATTCTAATGTCTTTCAAATCTAAAAATAGGAAAGGTGTGGATAGAAATCTAGTATTTTGCAACGAGACTAAGATAAGAAACTGGAGTCCATCTTTGAAGGAAAGTAAACATCGTGATAGAGATAGAGATAAAAATGAATTAGAATTAATGAAATTAAAGTTCTTTCTTTGGCCTAATTATCGATTAGAAGATTTAGCTTGTATGAATCGTTTTTTGGTTTGATACCAATAATGGGAGTCGTTTGAGCATGTTAAGAATCTATTTGTATCCACGATTCTAAATTTGAAAATTCGTTGATGGTACTTTCATATACCCTAGATGTTAGAGAAGATAGGGTATATGAAAGGAAACAAAACAGCAGAGCATATGCCTTGTCTTACAGCCCAATTTCATATAAAGTCTAAGATACTCAGGCAACGACGTATTAATTAGAAATACAAATGTCTCACGGAAATGTAGGTTTCAGTTATTTACTTTTGTGAGTGTCAAAACCATCTTTTTGTATCTCTATTCGTCGAATCTAATTCAAAATTAGATTGATTCATCTTATGTTAATTGATAAAATAAGGAATCCCTAAAGAAATTCTGATTCTTGTGTATACTGAAATAGTCCGGTATTATTATTACTGATCAATAAAATCCATATCTGTTCTATAAAAAGGGTAGGGGAGGAAATTCTTTTATGATAAATAAAATAAAAAGCATTCGTTTCAATTATTTTGCAAGAGGAAACCAAAGAAAACAGGGGATCTGCTGAATTTCAAATAGTGAATTTCACATTTGGAATTGCACAAAAAGACTATTTGTCTCAGAGAGGCCTGAGAAAAATTCTGGGAAACCGTCAACGGCTTCTAGCTTATTTGTCAAAAAAAATAGAATACGTTATAAAGAATTAATTGATCAGTTGAATATTGGAGAAACAAAAGCTGGTTGAAGAGTCGGTTTGAATTTTTTGCTTCAACCTTAATGAACTTCTTTTCACTTTCATCAATTCATGGAAGAATGAATCGGGAAAAATCTATGACTACGTCAGCTACAAGAAAAGACCTCATGATAGTCAATATGGGTCCTCACCACCCATCAATGCACGGCGTTCTTCGACTCATTGTTACTCTAGATGGGGAAGATGTTATTGACTGTGAACCAATATTGGGTTATTTACACAGAGGTATGGAAAAAATTGCGGAAAACCGAACAAGTTATACAATATTTGCCTTATGTAACACGTTGGGATTATTTAGCTACTATGTTCACAGAAGCAATAACGGTAAATGCACCAGAGCAGTTAAGCGGTATTCAAGTACCTAAAAGGGCCAGCTATATCCGAGTCATTATGTTGGAGTTAAGTCGTATAGCTTCGCATTTGTTATGGCTTGGCCCTTTTATGGCGGATATTGGGCACAAACCCTTTCTTCTATATTTTTCGAGAAAGAGAGTTGATATATGACCTATTCGAAGCTGCCACTGGGATGCGAATGATGCATAATTTTTTTCGTATCGGAGGGGTGGCTGCTGATTTACCTTATGGATGGATAGATAAATGTTTAGATTTTTGTGATTATTTTTTAAGAGAGGTTGCTGAATATCAAAATCTTATTACACACAATCCTATTTTTTTAAAACGAGTTGAGGGGGTAGGCATTATTAGCGGAGAGGAGGCCATAAATTGGGGTTTATCGGGACCAATGCTACGAGCTTCCGGAATACAATGGGATCTTCGTAAAGTTGATCAGTATGAGTGTTACGAGGAATTCGACTGGGAAGTCCAATGGCAAAGAGAGGGAGATTCATTAGCTCGTTATTTAGTACGAATCACTGAAATGACAGAATCCATAAAAATAATTCAACAGGCTCTCGAAGGAATCCCGGGGGGGCCCTATGAAAATTTAGAAATGCGACGGTTTGAGAGACCTAAGGGATCCAAAATGGAATGATTTTGACTATCGATTTATTAGTAAAAAACCCTCTCCGACTTTTGAATTATCGAAGCAAGAACTTTATGTGAGAGTTGAAGCCCCAAAAGGCGAATTGGGAATTTTTCTGATAGGAGATAAGAGTCTTTTTCCTTGGAGATGGAAAATCCGACCACCCGGTTTTATCAATTTGCAAATTCTTCCTCAGCTAGTTAAAAGAATGAAATTGGCTGATATTATGACGATATTAGGTAGCATAGACATCATTATGGGAGAAGTTGATCGTTAAAATGATAATTGATACAACAGAAGCACAAGCTATCAACTCTTTTTCTAGATTGGAATCCTTCAAAGAAGTCGTTGGAATCATATGGATGCTTGTCCCTATTTTGACTCTTGTATTAGGAATCACAATAGGTGTACTAGTCATTGTTTGGTTAGAAAGAGAAATATCTGCAGGGATACAACAACGTTATTGGACCTGAATACGCTGGTCCTTTAGGAATTCTTCAAGCGCTAGCAGATGGTACAAAATTACTTCTGAAAGAGAATCTTCTGCCATCTCGAGGAGATATTCGTCTATTCAGTATCGGACCATCCATCGCAGTCATATCAATTCTACTAAGTTATTTAGTAATTCCTTTTGGCTATCATCTTGTTCTAGCCGATCTCAGTATTGGTATTTTTTATGGATTGCAATTTCAAGTATTGCCCCCATTGGACTTCTTATGTCAGGATATGGATCAAATAATAAATATTCCTTTTTAGGTGGTTTACGAGCCGCTGCTCAATCAATTAGTTATGAAATCCCATTAACTCTATGTGTGTTATCAATATCTCTACGTGTGATTCGTTAAGACATAAAATGGACCCTACTTCTTTCTAGGAGGGGCCTTTCATGAGTTGAATAGATAGTTTCATTTTTTATTCATCATTCGTGTTGATGAACTAAACCAAATAGTTATATGAGTGAAAGAAACGGCTTATAAAATTGCAGTAAAAAGATTGAGTCTCATTTTCTATGTACAAGAGTTAAGTAAAAGTAACCATAAACATTTGAAACTGTTTACCCCAAGATTGATTAATTAGTGATCATGGCTTGAAGCGGGTGCAAAAGATCAACTGTATGGGGTTTTTACTATCTATTCTCATAGATGTATTACCCTAATGGGCGATTAGCAAAGGAGGTGGATGGTTATAGGAACACCAAGGTACACAAAGGATTCGTAATAGAGATTTATGTAAGTCATTCAACAGGATTTTGCTGTGCATAAAAGGAATTCTGATGGGGGCTTTAAGTTGGTAGAAATGATGAAGAAGTACTTCCCCTGATTCCGATCCAGAGTCTACTCCTATCCACTGATTAAGTAAATAACTATCAAGAACGAAGGAATCCTTTACTTTGTTTCAAGTCCCTTTTTCTGAGAAAGGAGAATAGGAACGAAAAAAATCAAATAGAAAGAATAGAATTGCACTAAAAAGAAAGAAAGAGATCTTTTTTTATTCTTTCTTTTCTTTATTTAGAGAGATCAAATTCTTGTCAGAATTTGTGAACTAATGTGATGCCTAATTGTTTTTCGTAATCGAAAATGCTAGGTTGAAATATCTAGGAATATTGTGACAAGAAAGATTTTATTGAAAGCTTAAGTTATCACTCAACAAAGAAAAATGAAATTCTTAAAAGAGAAGATCAATTCCGAAGCACTTTATTTTCAATATAGCAGACAGAATTTCATTATCTAATTTGGGACTTTACGGTAGATTTTGATTCTACCTATCCTACGAATCTATCAAGATAAATAATAGCGAACGGGTCCTTAGATTTATTTGTGACCTTTGAGGAGCCGTATGAGATGAAAATCTCATGTACGGTTCTGGAATAGCAATGGGGACAGTGATGTTATCATCGACTATGATTATCTAATAGTTCAAGTACAGTTGATATAGTTGAAGCGCAATCAAAATATGGTTTTTGGGGATGGAATTTGTGGCGTCAACCTATAGGGTTTATCGTTTTTTTAATTTCTTCCCTAGCCGAGTGTGAGAGATTACCTTTTGATTTACCAGAAGCAGAAGAAGAATTGGTAGCAGGTTATCAAACCGAATATTCGGGTATCAAATTTGGTTTATTTTATGTTGCTTCGTATTTTGAATCTCCTAATTTCTTCATTATTTGTAACAGTCCTTTACTTGGGGGGTTGGAATCTTTCCATTCCGTACATATTAGTTCCTGGGATTTTGAAATAAATAAAGCGAGTAGAGTCTTTGGAACAATAATGGGTATCTTTATTACATTAGCTAAGACTTATTTATTCTTGTTCATTCCTATCACAACAAGGTGGACTTTGCCGAGGCTAAGAATGGACCAACTATTAAATCTCGGGTGGAAATTTCTTTTACCCATTTCTCTAGGTAATCTATTATTGACAACTTCTTCCCAACTTCTTTCACTGTAAAGGAATACGAGATTTAAGATTCACGACTTGTCTCAAACAAGAGAAAGAAACAAGGATTCCATTTTGTATTTATAGGTATTCACGATATGTTCTCTATGGTAACTGAGTTCATGAATTATAGTCAACAAACAGTACGAGCTGCCAGATACATTGGTCAAAGTTTTATGATTACCTTATCACACGCGAATCGTTTACCTGTAACTATTCAATACCCCTACGAAAAATTGATCACATCAGAGCGTTTCCGCGGCCGAATCCATTTTGAATTTGATAAATGCATTGCTTGTGAAGTATGTGTTCGTGTATGTCCTATAGATCTACCCGTTGTTGATTGGAAATTTGAAACGGATATTCGAAAGAAACGATTGCTTAATTACAGTATTGATTTCGGCATCTGTATCTTTTGTGGTAATTGCATTGAGTATTGTCCAACAAATTGTTTATCAATGACTGAAGAATACGAACTTTCTATGTATGATCGTCACCAATTGAATTATAATCAAATTGCTTTGGGTCGGTTACCAATGTCAGTAATCGACGATTACACAATTCGAACAATTTTGAATTTGCCTGAACTGAACTAAAAATGCTTGATTCAAGCATCATTGCCAATAAATCTTCTTTGGGCTAAAAGAATGAGGCTTTTGTGCTTTTTTTGCTTGGTGAATAACTACAAATCGAAAGATTAGTTGGTGAGAATCGTGGTTTAATTTGGATTGAAAATCCCTTTCTCTATTCGAATTTCATAATATATCGTTTCAAACTAAACTACGCTTTTGGATAAAGGAAGAAGCCCGGTCCAAAAACTATACCAATCCACATCTATTAGAATCTCATTCAATTAAAATTAAGAAAAACGTATCATAAAAAGCAGAATGACTTCTTTTTCCTGGTCAGGTCAATAAAGTTATGAAAGATTTCGATTTATTTA
>CAUJRU010005039.1:30000-35000 GCA_963277665.1 Viscum album
ATTATTACCCCATGCCCATTCTATATTTTCTCCTTGGTTAATGGTAGTAGGTACAATACAAATAATCTATGCAGCTTCAACATCTCCCGGCCAGCGTAATTTAAAAAAAAGAATAGCCTATTCCTCTGTATCTCATATGGGTTTCATACTTATAGGAATTGGTTCTATAACCGATACAGGACTCAATGGAGCCATTTTACAAATAATATCTCATGGATTTATTGGTGCCGCACTTTTTTTCTTGGCAGGAACGGGTTATGATAGAATACGTCTTGTTTATCTCGACGAAATGGGCGGAATAGCTATTCAAATGCCAAAAATCTTCACGATGTTTAGTACCCTTTCAATGGCTTCCCTTGCATTACCTGGTATGAGTGGTTTTATTGCGGAATTCCTAGTATTTTTTGGCATAATTACCAGCCAAAAATATCTTTTAATGCCAAAAATACTAATTACTTTTGTAATGGGAATTGGAATGATATTAACTCCTATTTATTCATTATCTATGTCACGCCAGATGTTCTATGGATACAAGTTATTTAATGCTTCAAATTCTTACGTTTTTGATTCTGGACCGCGAGAGTTATTTGTTTCCATTTCTATTTTCCTACCCATATTAGGTATTGGTATGTACCCCGATTTTGTTCTTTCATTATCCGTTGATAAGGTCGAAGTTATTCTATCTAATTTTTTTATAGACAGTTTCCATAAATAAAAAATCCTATGATTTTTTAAACCATTTGTTGGATACTGAAAAAAAAAGAAGTATTTTTTCTTCTCTTAATTTAATTAAGTAAAAATGAAGTAAAAAAAAAAATGAATTTGAACCCGATATCTTTGGTCTTTGTGAGAACCCTGTGAATCACTATGCTACTTGATTCACAGGGTTCTCGCCAATTCGTACAAAGTTTTTTTATATACACTCTACTCTGTTTGTATTTGTAAAAAAAAGCTTTCTTGAATTCAATTAGACGTTAATGTAAACGAACCATAACTATGTAGTCCTATTCCTAATAAATTGACTCCAAAATAGCATATCCAAATTAGAAAAAATCCTATAGACGCCACAATTGCGGAATTTGCACCCTCTACCTTTTGATTTGTTCGAGTATGTAAATAAATCGCGAATACAATCCAAGTAATAAAAGCCCAAGTTTCCTTTGGGTCCCAATTCCAATACGACCCCCATGCTTCATTAGCCCATACTGCTCCCGAAAGAATACCTATGGTTAAAAAGAGAAACCCTAGACTAATTACACGATAACTCCAATAATCCAATTGTTGAATCAATTGACATCTGTAATAATTTTTAGCAGAAAAAAAAGAAGTCTTTGGTAAAACATCTCTTCTTTCATTCATATATTGAATTTTACCAAAAGAAAATGGATCATTTAATAAACGATTACTTTTACAAAAAAGATTTCTGTTTTTTCGCAATGTAATGACTAGAAGTGCTACTGAAAATAACGATCCACATAGAAGAGCTGCATAGCCCAATATCATCATACTTACGTGCATTATTAACCACTCGGATTGAAGAGCAGGTACTAATAGTGTAGATGGATGTATTTCAGTTAAAATACCCGAAGTAGCAAAACCTTGGGTAAAAATAGCACTTGACGCAGTTATTGTGCTTAAACTTTCTTTCTTTTTTTTGAAATAGGGAACTATATGAATAACTGAGAAACTCCACGAAAGAAAGATTAATGATTCATATAAATCACTTAGTGGGAAATGTGCTGAATAGATCCAACGAGTGAGTAATAATCCCGTTATACATAAAAAGGTCGCTATCACGCCCTTTTCTGACGAATCATATAGTTTTTTCATTTTATCGACGAATAAGGTTATCAAATGAATTGTAATTACAATGGAAACGATCGAAAAGGAAATATGAGTTAAGATATGCTCTAAAATTGAAAATATCATAAAAAAAGAGGAATCCATTAATTACGAAATAGAAATCAAGAATTTAATTTATTATAGGATCTATTGTATCTCTTTTAGAAGATGGCCTGCCGCTACTCGGACTCGAACCGAGATGCTCTAGCACTGCTTCCTAAGAGCAGCGTGTCTACCGATTTCACCATAGCGGCTTGCTAGAATTCATAATAGCCTATTCATATTCAATCGTCGAGATTGAAGAAAGAAAATCAATGCAATCTTTTTTAGGAAAGATAAAACAGGATGCGTTCAAATGGGATTGGAAGGCTCCTTATTTGCATTTAAGGTGTTCATTTGATTTCTTTCCCTTAGGACTTTGGTGTAGTTTATGTTCTCTCTCTTGGAATCGAATTGTTGTAACTAGGTGCTTCTATCTTATATCTTCTAGCTAGTAGGGGTAGAACAAAAAAAGATTTTCATTTTTTAATGAATTCTTTCTCATTTATCCGATTTATCAAATTTGAAACAAAAAGATACATTTTTCAATGAACACAAAAGAAATCCTAAAGTTATACTATACAAAAGGTTATCAAAATGGAATCAATTAGTTTCACCAATTCCTTTCATTTTAACTAAGAATATTACATATCCCCTTCTAAATATATATATTATATATATTTATAGAAACCTATTTGTCTTAGTATAGACAAATAGTTTGATGGGAAAAAAATAAGAATCTGGCCTCGAAATGAGAAAATCTACTAAAAAGAAAGGTAAAATCTTGGATTTTGTCTTTATTTTTTTCAAAAACATTCTTTTTCGAATTTAGTAAATAAAAGCATTTTTATTCTACTTCCATTCCCTATTATTTTGTTTTCGGCCAATGAATAGGGAATGGAAATTCTTCTTTTTTTTTTATTTAGATGAACAATGAAATGAGACAATTTTTTGAGTCAAATCAATTTTGTTTATTCCAATGTTTTATGACTTAGTAATTTGGAATTTGTCATACAAAAAACTTTTTGAATTCCCGGTAGAAAGGGATTTCCCTAATGAAAAAGCTTTGAACGCGGACCAATATGCCTTCGCCTTCCAAATAGTTTTACGAATCCGCTTTTTTGATATAGAAGTACGTTTTTTTGGAACTGCCATTTAAAAATTTAAAATGAAGAGGTTATTCATTGTTTTAGTTGGATGTGAAAGACATCTATTGTTCAAAACCAATCATTCTTTCCTATTATATTACTATATAAATATAAAAATAAATAAAAAATTTGATATTTACTATAAAATTAAAAACCAAAGATTTTTCTTATAGATTCCAAAAGAAATAAGTAGTAAATTAATATAAAAATGGATACATAAGATAAATACAAGAAAAGATAAGAAGAGATACGCCCGCCCCCAATAGATTTGATACCCTCTCCTACAAAGAAATTCATAATACCAACCCCATTTGTAATTCCATCAATTACTCGCCTATCAAAAAAATGAGTGAATTCCGCCAACCCTCTTATACCTCCTGTTAAAGATGTTGCATAAAAAGCATCTATATAACCACGATTATATGACCAAACATATAGACCGTTTATAATTTTGTCTGAAAGAATTCTATTCGAGCCTCTTTTAACAAAAAAATTAATTAAGTCAAAATTTTGCAAAGATGAATAAGCAGGTTTATATAAAAAGGACGCTATAAGGATTCCAAAATAGGCTATACTGACTGAAAAAACAGCATCTTTCGCAAATTCATACCAATCAATTGAATTATTTAAATTTGGGTGTAAAAGGTTTATATAGGGGGTTAACCATTTTGATAATATATCTAAATTTACTCCTTCTTGATTGAAATTGAAAGGAATTCCTAGGAATCCAATGAACAAAGTAAATAAAACCAATACAAGTATAGAGAATAACATAGTATTATCCGATTCATAAGGATATAAATAAGACTTCTTATTCCCAAAAGAAGTCATAGTAATAAAGGGTTGTGTCATGTTTCTTACATTCTCATCAAGTCGATATGTCTTCTTTGAAGAAAAAGAAGCACTTTCAGTATTATTCATTGTTAATAAGGTTAACAAACAAAAATTTTTGTTAATCCTTTTTGAACCCTCTTTACCCCATAGAGATATTGAATAGAAGGGTGTATTTTTTTTTCCACTATAATTTTGAAAATTGGCGTTTAAGTGTCCTTCAAAAGTAAGTAAATAGATCCGAAACATATAAAATGCGGTTAATCCCGCTGTAAACCAAGCTATTATTGCGAAAATCGGTGAATACAACCAACTATCATTAAGGATTTCATCCTTGGACCAAAAACAAGCAAGAGGTGGAATACCACAAAGAGAGAGTGTACCTAAGAAAAAAGAAGTTTTGGTAATCGGCACATGTTTTGTTAAACCTCCCATAAGAACCATATTCTGACTTTTATTTGGAGAATATCCAACAAGAGTTTCCATTGAATGAATAATGGATCCCGATCCTAAAAACAATAATGCTTTCGAATAAGCGTGAGTAATCAAATGAAATAAAGCACTGCGATAAGATCCCATACCTAGAGCTAACATCATATACCCCAATTGAGACATTGTGGAATAGGCTAACCCCCTCTTAATATCTTTTTGAGCAAGAGCTAAAGTAGCTCCTAAAAATACGGTTAATAACCCAATTAACGAGATGAAATTCATTACGGGAGGTATGAGTATGAAAAGGGGAAGAAGGCGAGCTACAAGAAAAACTCCCGCTGCTACCATAGTAGCAGCGTGTATAAGGGCGGAAATCGGAGTAGGGCCCTCCATTGCATCGGGTAACCATATATGAAGAGGAAATTGTGCAGATTTCGCAACTGCGCCGGCAAATAATAGAACAGCACACAAAGTAACAAATAAAAAATGGACCTCATTGTTATAAATCAAGTTATTAAATATTTCGAATAAATCTCTAAATTCGAAACTGCCGGTTACCCAATAAAAACCTAAAATTCCTAATAATAAACCAAAATCCCCAACACGATTAGTTACAAACGCTTTTTGACAAGCATTTGCTGCAACAGGTCGTGTGAACCAAAATCCTATCAATAGATAGGAGCATATTCCAACCAATTCCCAAAAAAT
>CAUJRU010005039.1:55000-57500 GCA_963277665.1 Viscum album
CCATGACGATTCAGATCATTGAAACGGGCCTCAATATCAATATCCCCAATCAAACTATCACCAATACCATTTCCCACACGACCAAGACTACGAAGAATGGTAAGAATGCTAGCCACAAGGCTCTTAACAATACGCCCAAGCTCAACCTCCTCCTCCTCACCAAAATAAAGAGGCTCAGAAGGAGAAGGACCATACTCAAAAGACCTATTAGCATCCTTATAAATATTAAAATTAAACTCATCCTCCTCCTCATCTTCAACATAATCAAAATCATCTTCATCTACAGGGTTGCGGAACCTGTCCGTAGATACCGTAATGAAAGGAACATAAGAGTTTGTCGCTAGGTATTTGACCAAATAGGATCGTCCAGTTCCTCTAGAACCTATCACTAAAATACCACTCGCGGGGGGTAAGGCTAAGCGGAGCGAAAAGGGTTTTCCAGGAGATGGGAAATCCAAACTCTTAGCCCCACACGGGGTTTGTGAAGTTTGTGAATAAGTGATTGTCTGATAATGAGCAAGGAATATCCGTCTTTCCGCTAAACAGGATGTATTGCACTCATAATTCATTAGAGACTTTTTATGAATGTCAACTAAGTCCCGTAAGTAATTTGCTCCCGGCTGTTCAATCGTTTGATAACCAGAGTCACTCTTTGAGAAATGATCACTATGAGTCAGACTCCATAGAATTTGATCAATCTCAACCCTTTTGTCTGTCGTTAAGGTGCAGAACTGAACCAAGAATTCTCTTTCTTCATCATCAATCCACTCACTTCTTGCGACCCAGGATTCTACTTGATCATCAGCCCAACCCCCGTTCATAACCCCATCCCTGTCCACACCTCCATCCCTGTCCACAACCCTATCCCTGTCCACAACCCTATCCCCGTCCACAACCCCATCCCCGTCCACAACCCCATCCCCGTCCACAACCCCATCCTCTTTCACTTTTCTTATCTTCACTTTTCTTATCAATGAATAGATCTCTTTACTTGTATGACTTAGATGGCTCGTATTTCTCGAAAAAGCGATTTGATCGATGGGATTTGGTATCTTACTTATGATGAGATCGAGGATATCACTATCGACGAGATCGATATACAAATTAGGTATAGATAGCATAAACTCCAGTATTTTGTCTGGAAAAGCTTCGAGTTGTTCCACAGGAACGTCAAGAAAGGGATGCTTTAACAAAATGCGAATCTTTCTCAATTGTTCATTTATAAATTCGTTTCTACTAAGCATAAGATTATTTGGTTCAGGTGTAAAATCAAAATCATCATCATTTGGTTCAGATGTAAGATCATCATCATCTGGTTCAGATGGAGGATCCCTCTTCAGAAGTTTTTGCAACTCAATCATAGATGATGGAATCATCAAAGATTTGACCTTTTCGAACTCTGTCTGTAACCCACTAGAGGCCCGGGAAGCAAAGAGAAGATGTGTAGGAACGAGATATCCAGCAACAAGAAGAAGGAAAAGGATTGAATAGAGGAACTCCCGAACATTTGGCGATCTCAGATGTGTCGATATCAATGGTGACTCATTATTTCGATGAATCCTTTCTTGGGACAGAAGAAGGTTATAGAAACACTTATTCGAAATCTCAACAAACTTCTTCCAAATCAAAAGTCTCAGCGTCCGTTGCTGAAAACCCCAGTTTCTCCAAAGAATTGACCATGATCTACCTAATCCACGCATAATCCTACGAAATTTGTATACAAATTTGTGACCACTTAGTATCGGCAATAGGTCTGAACACAGATCTGACAATATCGAAGTTAGAAATTTGAACCCTTCCGGAGTAAACAACCATGGCAGATATGTTTGGAATAGATTCCATCTTGCGAGAAAAAGACTATCTCCTTGAAAGGTTCTATACCTCCGCCCTTTCTTAAACTTAAGGGATTTCGGTAGCCAAAACCCCCCCCGCAGTAGACTCCGTTTTTTCCTCTTTTCGGATGGTAAATATTTATCAGTGTGAATCAAACCCATGTTTGAATTGAAATTGAGATACTGATGCAAGTTCTTCCCTTCTGAATCAGATAGATTCATATCTGAAAGAGGTTGACAATAAGTTCTTTCAAAATTGACCATTTGTCCCTCTGTTAGAGGTGTTTCAGCAATGTCTGCGATCGAGTAAATAGCTCTACGAACGAATGGATCGGGTCGACTTGGAAAATGGAAAGATTTGTATAAGTTATATGTCTCGTCACCACTTTGTGGAAAATCATTAGGTATGAATATCTTAGATACCTGTGACTCGATTGGTGAAATAGTACCTCTCCCCCCAAAAGCATGTTTTTTTTTACCGACGCACAAAGAAAAGATTTTGTTGCGAATGAACAAGGGATTGAGGAATTGTCCATAGCTAAAGTCAGAATTATGGAGACGGGCCTTTTCCACATAAAAAGGGAATCTTTTGTTACAATAGAAGCAGAAGTGATGTGGATTATTCAAGAATCGAAGTCGATTTGCTTTATAAAAAGAAGATAGCAATG
>CAUJRU010005039.1:65000-67500 GCA_963277665.1 Viscum album
TAGAAATCTAAAAATTTAGAAAGAGTTATTTGTTTAGAAATCTATACAAACAAGATATACAAATATCTAATAGATTTGATCTAGATTAGGTAAAATACACATACACGATTTTTCGTATTACTCATTAAATACATGTATATCTTAATTCAAGATATATCTTCATTGAAATGAAATGAAAGATTTGTGAATCCTTTATATTCTATTCGCGAGGAGCTGGATGAGAAGAAACTCTCACGTCCGGTTCTGTAGTAGAGATGGAATTCAGAACCAACCATCAACTATAACCCTAAAAGAAACAGATTCCGTAAACAACATAGAGGAAGAATGAAGGGAATATCTTATCGAGGCAATAATATTTGTTTCGGTAAATACGCTCTTCAGGCCCTTGAACCTGCTTGGATCACATCGAGACAAATAGAAGCAGGTCGAAGAGCAATGACACGAAATGCACGTCGTGGTGGAAAAATATGGGTACGTATATTTCCAGACAAACCGGTTACAGTAAGACCCGCAGAAACGCGTATGGGTTCGGGGAAAGGATCCCCCGAATATTGGGTAGCTGTTGTTAAACCGGGCCGCATACTTTATGAAATCGGTGGAGTAACAGAAAATATAGCCAGAAAGGCTATTTCAATAGCAGCGTCCAAAATGCCTATACGGGCTCAATTCATTATTTCGGGATAAAAAAAATGGAGAGTAGACTCACAGAAAAAATAGACTAAAAGGAAATAGGTGAATAGTTGTCTTGGGGATTCAAAAAAATATCAGGTGCGGGCTTCCTTTTTTTTTTTGACAAAGAATATTTCTTTTTTTCTTCGCCCTTTGCCTTGAAAGAACAGATTCAAAAAAATGATATGATTCAACCTCAGACCCATTTGAATGTAGCAGATAATAGCGGGGCTCGAGAATTGATGTGTATTCGAATCATAGGAGCTAGCAATCGCCGATATGCTCATATCGGTGACGTTATTGTTGCTGTGATCAAAGAAGCCGTGCCAAATATGCCCCTAGAAAGATCAGAAGTAGTGAGAGCTGTAATTGTACGTACTTGTAAAGAACTCAAACGTGACAACGGTATGATAATAAGATATGATGACAATGCTGCAGTTCTCATTGATCAAGAAGGAAATCCAAAAGGAACTCGAGTTTTTGGTGCGATTGCCGGGGAGTTGAGACAGTTCAATTTTACTAAAATTGTTTCATTAGCTCCCGAGGTATTATAAAAAGAAACTGCGTTTCTATTATTAGAATATTAGAAAGAAAAAGATTACGAGATAGATTCGGATTCATTAGTAGATTGGGTCTCACGCATATACCTTGAATAATTCCTATTCATCAAAAAAAGTAAAAAAAAAAACAAGAAAAACATGTTCATTATATCAAAAGGCAAAAAATTTAATTCATCATGGGTAAGGATACTATTGCTGACATAATAACCTCTATACGAAATGCTGATATGGATAGAAAAAGAGTGGTTCGAATAGCATCTACCAATACCACCGAAAATATTGTTAAAATACTTTTACGAGAGGGTTTTATCGAAAATGCGAGAAAACATCGAGAAAACAGCAAATCTTTTTTGGTTTTAACCCTACGCCATAGAAGGAATAGGAAAAAGCCTTCTATAAATTTTAGAAATAGACAGATTTTAAATTTAAAACGGATTAGTCGACCTGGTCTACGAATCTATTCTAACTATCAACGAATTCCTAGAATTTTAGGCGGGATGGGGATTGTCATTCTTTCTACTTCTCGAGGTATAATGACAGACCGGGAAGCTCGACTAGAAAGAATCGGCGGAGAAATTTTGTGTTATATATGGTAATCCTTCTAACTTCTAATATCCGAATTCACTTCGAGACTTCCAATTTTGGAAAAAGAAAAAATGGAAGCAGGCTGTCTAATCTTTTCCCTCCACTATTTATTAATACTTCACAGAGGTTTTAATGAAAGAAAAAAAATGTATTCATGAGGGTTTAGTTACTGAATCGCTTCCCAATGGTATGTTCCGAGTTCGTTTAGATAATGAAGATTTGATTCTAGGTTATATTTCGGGAAAAATCCGACGTAGTTTTATACGGATACTTCCAGGCGATAGAGTCAAAGTTGAAGTCAGTCGTTATGATTCAACCAGAGGGCGTATAATTTATCGACTTCGCAATAAGGATTCGAAAGATTAGGTCTTTTTTTTTTTTCAACTTTCACATTCCTTTCGTGGGAATACGATTTGAGATGAAAACTTTCAAGAAACTTATTTTCTTCCAAGAAGTAGATTCAGAGTTAAGGTAAGGAATGACAAATATGAAAATAAGAGCGTCTGTTCGTAAGATTTGTGAGAAATGTAGACTAATCCGTAGGCGGGGACGAATTATAGTAATTTGTTCCAACCCAAGACATAAACAACGGCAGGGATAATCATATTCGTTAAAAGACCTGATGTACAAATCAAACTCAAACAAGGTCTGTTTTGACATAAAATGGATATATCCATATATTTCTG
>CAUJRU010005039.1:72500-82500 GCA_963277665.1 Viscum album
GACGATCTTATCATAGATCCATCCATTGGGGTCTTGAAATGAAATCATAGAATAATGGAAGCAGCAACCCTACTCGCCATCTTTATATCTGGTTTACTTGTAAGTTTTACTGGGTATGCCTTATATACCGCTTTTGGGCAACCTTCTCAACAACTAAGAGATCCCTTCGAGGAACATGGGGACTAGTTGAAGTAATGAGCCTACCAATATCGGAGGCTCATTACTTCAATTGAGATAATTGAAAAATCATTTCATCTTTTTCGTTGGAACTTTGGGCGGTTCTCTAAAAAAGATAGCAAAAAAAATGATCCCTAGAGTCGAGACTAAGAGGAATGTATAAACCAATGCTTCCATAAATTCGATCGTGAGTTACAATTATAGCTTCCATACCTGTTTCTTTTTTCTTTTTTGGGGGGTCCTCTCCCGGATAAAGAAAGAGCAAGAGTCAAAAGGGGGAGGGGTGATTCAAATTCAGATTTCTTTGGTACCCTATAGCCAAATCCAATCACAAAAAGAAATCCTAAAGTCGAAAGAGACCAAAGCAATGCCGTATCAGACTACCTGCCTTCTTGTAGTTGGATCTCCAAGTTTTTGGAATGCTCCAAATTCTACTTGAGTATCCAAATCTGGGTCAATACCAGCAAAAACATCTCTAAACAAGGTTCTAGCACCATGCCAAATGTGTCCAAAGAAGAAGAGCAAAGCAAATGAAGCATGTCCAAAAGTAAACCAACCCCTTGGACTACTACGAAAAACACCATCGGATTTCAAAGTAGCACGATCTAACTCAAAAATTTCACCCAATTGAGCGCGTCTAGCATATTTTTTCACAGTGGCAGGATCGCTATAACTGACTCCGTTGAGTTCGCCACCGTAGAACTCAAGAGTGACACCTACTTGTTCGACACTATACTTCGATTCGGCTCTTCGAAAAGGAACATCGGCTCTAACAATTCCGTCGCCGTCTACCAAAACGACTGGAAATGTTTCAAAAAAGGTAGGCATACGACGTACAAAAAGTTCACGTCCTTCTTTATCTCTAAAAATAGGATGCCCTAACCATCCAATCGCTATTCCATCTCCATTATCCATTGAGCCCGCCCTGAATAATCCCCCTTTTGCCGGATTATTACCGATGTAATCATAAAAAGCCAATTTTTCGGGAATTTTAGACCAAGCTTCTGATAAACTTTGATTTTCGGCTAGCCCAGCACTAACCCTTCGGTATATCTCTTGCTGAAAGTACCCCTGATCCCATTGATAACGAGTAGGCCCAAACAATTCAATCGGAGTCGTTGCTGAACCATACCACATAGTTCCGGCAACAACAAAAGCTGCAAAAAAGACAGCAGCAATACTACTGGAAAGGACAGTTTCAATATTGCCCATACGCAATCCTTTGTATAGGCGTTGGGGTGGGCGGACGCTAAGATGGAATAGGCCCGCTAATATACCCAATGCCCCTGCTGCAATATGATGAGAGGCTATTCCTCCCGGAACAAAAGGATCAAAACCTTCCACGCCCCATGCTGGATTTACAGATTGCACTTTTCCCGTGAGTCCATAAGGATCAGACACCCATATTCCAGGACCATACAAGCCTGTTACATGAAATGCACCAAAACCAAAGCACGCCACTCCTGCGAGAAATAAATGAATTCCAAAGATTTTGGGTAAATCCAAAGAAGGTTTTCCTGTACGTTCATCACAAAAGATTTCTAGATCCCAATATACCCAATGCCAGATAGCTGCCAAGAAGCACAAGCCAGAAAACATAATATGTGCCCCGGCCACACCTTCGTAACTCCAAATACTCGAATTCGTTATAGTCCCTCCTGTGATACTCCAACCACCCCACGAATTGGTTATTCCTAAACGAGTCATGAATGGTATAACGAACATACCCTGTCTCCACATTGGATCAAGAACGGGGTCAGAGGGATCAAAAACTGCTAATTCATACAGAGCCATAGAACCAGCCCAACCCGCAACCAGAGCTGTATGCATTATATGGACAGAAAGCAGGCGACCGGGATCATTCAATACAACGGTATGAACACGATACCAAGGCAAACCCATGGAAATACCCCTTTATTATCAAAGAAAAAAAGACACTATGTAACTTTATTGCATTGGAAAAGGCTAGACTATGTTATGGACCTCCCCTCTTCAGTGGATTATTTCCGCGCAAGGATTCATATTTGTTTGATTCTGTTAGTAATAATAATAAAATAATGGAACAATTCCGTTCGTAGGAACAAAGAGAAGCAGATTTATTCTATACTCAATAAGTACCAATATGCAATGGGGGGTTGATACCGTTTTCTATCAGTGAATCCGTCCATACTTCTTCATCATTAGAAAGGCCTATTTGTAAGAATTTCCCTTACTTATTCTGTCTTTCTTTATGAATTTTTCGAATCTATGGATAAAAAAGGATAAAAAACGATAAAGTACAATATTAGAAAGACAATAAACCTATTGTTATGTTTCCACATCAAAGTGAAATCTAGTACTTAGTTCTTTTTTGTTTTATTTAATGCCTATTGGTGTTCCGAAAATAGCCTATCTAATTGCCGGAGAAGAAGAAGGGACTTGGGTTGACGTATAGTGCGACTTGTCAGGTCTATTGGGTCATATGGGATTTCCCCGTTCTCTCCCCGCTCGAGATATCCTCTGTTTCGCCCAAGAAAGATAAATGGAATCATCTAAAATTTGGAGCGTGAAGTGCAATTAGATCCATTCTGGGGGGATTCAAACTACTATTATCAATTAGAATCATTTATGGTTAGCTTGGTTGGACTAATAAAATGAAGTATCCAAGCTCCGTTTAGAAAAAACCCAATTAGTAATAGATCTATGATTCCTACTTAATATCAATATCATAAACGATTTCTAGTTGTAAAGAAACCCTCTTTGTAAATGTAAAGAGAAAGGATCTCAAACTCTATAATCAATCGAGTAATCTGCCTGAATACATCAAAGATTTGGTAGAAGATATGAATTGATGAAAGGGGGAAGTCATAACAAAAAAGTGGTAATGGGAGCATTTGTCCTATATGTGCAAATCGCAATCGGGCGGATCTTTACCCGGAGTAGAGCATAAACCTAAAAAGATTAAGGAGGCCCATTCAGGAACAAGAAAATAACATCGGGATTTGGATTGGATCTCGATGAAATAATATATCAATGAGAAGTTAATTCGATAGATAAGTTTAGTGAATTTTTTAGATTCTAGGGAAAGGTGTTCAAAGCCAAACCCGCTTTTATTTTTCAATAAAAGCCATTTTTGTTAGAAGTCAGAAAGAGCCCGCTATGAAAAAAGAAAGAAGATTGCAATCTACACATTGATTCTTTTTTTCGCCATTTTTCTTTTGCACCGTATGCGTTAAAAGGCGCCCGTATGGTTCTTTAGGGATCCAATTTTACCCTAAACAACGGACTTTATCGACACAGAGTGCTTTTTTTAGGCCAGGCGATTGAGAGGGAGGTCGCAAATCAAATTATAGGTATTATAGCATTTCTCTCTATCGATGATAGTAGCCTAGATCATTATTTGTTTATAAACTCTCCCGGCGGATCATTAATAGGTGGAATAGGTATTTATGATATGATGCAAGGTGTGAAACCAGATGTGCATACATTCGCTCTGGGAGTAGTAGCTTCAATGGCGTCTTTTATCTTGGCCGGAGGAACAATTACTAAACGTCTAGCATACCCTCACTCTTGGCGCCAACGGGTTTTTATTTGAGAGAAAAAAGGACTATGCCTTCGCCATATGAAATATGAATATTAAGTAATAATAGCATGGCACTTTGAATTTGATATAAGAAAGTGTTTTTTTTTTCAAAACATTAGATTATGTATCGAGGGAGTAGTATGAGATAGAAGGTATTTCCGATTTTATCTATCGGAGTTCATCAGCGTCACAAACTTTTTTTTCGCACTGTTTCATAATTGTTAAGAGCCCCACCCGTGTGAAAAAAAACAAGATTTTTCTTTATTTAATCAGATCAAAAAGAAACTTTGGGATTGCTGAATCACAGATAAAAAGAATAATATATAAAGCAACGGAGCCATCATAGTATTTTTGAACCCCTTCGAAAAAAAAAAGAAGGGTGGTACTTTGATATGTAGAAGATCATAACATGAGTGATTCAGCGGATTTGAATTTGGATTCCTATATATCCACCCATGGGGTACTTGATTATACGAGATATCTAAGATCCATCTGTATAGATATCATCTACATCTAGAAAGCCGTATGCAATGCACAAAAGATGCCCGTACGGTTGTTTAATTCTATCTTTTTTTCTTCTTTATCTTTCTTTTCTCTTCCCCTTACGCTTATCATGAGAAATAGGGGAACCTTTTCTTTTTTATTATGGTGTATCATCAATCATCAGGGTAATGATCCATCAACCTGCTAGTTCTTATTTTCAGGCACCAACAGGAGACTTTGTCATGGAAATAGAAACCGTAATAGAGGTGCGTGAAAAAATCACACAGGCTTATGCACGAAGAACGGGCCAACACCACGTAATTATATGGTGTGACATGGAGAGAGACTGCTTTATGTCAGCAACAGAAGCAAAAGCTTATGGAGTTGTTGATCTTCTAACTGTAGATCAATAGCCGGATTTGGCGCAAACTCGCAATTTGAAATTTTCTCTTCTTAACTGAGAGTTTAATAGAATATTGAATCTCTTCTTAACTGAATTTAATAGAATATTTCACCACTTATTAATAGAATGATTTCATCACTTATTTTATTATTATTAATAGAATAATTCACTTAGTTAAGAGAATAGGAAAGACAAGCAATTCATACTCATGCACGCGGTTAGGATCGATCTAAACCAGCCCATTATGTCTAGGATTCAACATGCCAACTATTAAACAACTTATTAGAAATACAAGACAGCCAATCAGAAATGTCACAAAATCCCCCGCACTTCGGGGATGCCCTCAGCGTCGAGGAACATGTACTAGGGTGTATGTGCGACTCGTTCAGATCATGAGCTGGGACAAAAGAAAGAAACCCATTTTTCCAGTATCAATGATCCACCCCAATAAATAGGTATATAATGTAAAAACGAACTCCATTCATTATCTAAAAACTAAAAATAAGAAAATCTATCATATCCCTCTATTGTGTATGAAATTTATGGTTTCCGTTGGTGCAAACCCAATCATCTCAATTTAAGATTAAGATGAGAAGCAATTCTCCATTGGTAGCAAAGGATTATCCATTAAGCGGAGGAAATCTTAGTTAAAAAACAGAAAGATTATGCCCCTTGCAAGAAGAACGGACTAATATGGTCAGCTACCCAGCCAACCTTCAGAATAAAATACCGTTACTGTATAGGTAGATCTTGTTGTGAAAGACCTATTACTGGATAATTCATGGGTAGAGCCAAAGAATGTGAACTATACAAGTTCCCAATAAGATTGCTTAAATTAAGTATTAAGTAAAGGCTCCGGTGTATAGAGAAGACCTCACCGTTTAAGAAATAACCATAGAAACGATGGAATCCACTATTTCTTTCTCCACTTCTATTTCTTTTTTTATTGACTCTATTTTTGATACCTAATAGAATACAACTTCTTAGTTCGAAGTGAAATGCCTAGAAAAAAGAAAAAATTGTGGTTAGGAAGGTTATCGTAGCCAAAGCCATTGGAATTTTTAGTTTATACATTGGAAAATCTGTTTTGTTATTAATAGACTAGAAAAGGGACAAAGAATAACTGAAAGAAGGGAAATCCATTCGGTATTCGTCAAAGTTTCATTTATTCAATGACCAGAACTAAACGGGGATATGCAGCTCGGAAACGTAGAACAAAAGTGCGTTCCTTTGTATCAAGCTTTCAAGGGGCTCATTCGAGGCTTGCTCGAACAATGAGTCAACAGGAAATAAGAGCTTTGGATTCGGCACATCGGGATAGGGATAGGAAAAAGAGAGATTTTCGTCGTTTGTGGATTACTCGAATAAACGCAGTAATTCGTGAAAGGGGGATATCCTATACTTATAGTAGATTCATACACGATCTGTACAAGAGACAGTTGTTTCTTAATCGTAAAATACTTGCACAAATAGCTATATCAAATAAGACTTCCATTTATATGATTTCGAATGAGATCATATCTAATGAGATCGTAAAAAAAGTCGATTGGAAAGAATCCGCAGGAATAATTTGAACAGAGTTCCCCGGAGAATGAACTCCGGGAGGGTAGAGTCAAAATGGATAAGAATGTGATAAAATAGGAGAAAGTAGTCAAAATGAATGAACACACTCAATAAAAAAATATTTCTTATTCGTCGATTCTTTTTTTCTTACGGCACAATAATAAAATCTAGATTCTCGGATTTTTCGAATAAAATCTCAACCTATGTTTGCGTTTGGATTGGAATTTTGATTCAAATAAAGAAAGAGTAAGCCTATTTCTTTCGGGCGCTAAGACCCGTAGGTCTAGCGGTCGATTCGGTTCTTTTAAATTGTTTTTCATTATTTTTCAGTTGTTTCTCATTATTTTGAGATTGTTTCTCCTTATTTGGATTTTGAAATCGTTTCGCCTTATTTTGAAATCGTTTCGCCTTATTTTGAAATCGTTTCGCCTTATTTTGAAATCGTTTCTCATTATTAAGAAAAGGTAACGAAGATAAAATACGAGCTTGTTTTATAGCAATAGTAATAAAGCGTTGTTGTTTCAAGGTCAATCTATTCACTCGTCGAGATAATATTTTTCCTTGTTCACTAATAAATCGACTAATTAAACTCATGTTTCTATACTCAATTCGATCCCCCGGTTGGATTGGGGGCATACGCCTACGAAAGGGCCGCTTGGATTTCAGAAAGGGTCGCTTGGATTTATACATGGTTTTTTTAGTTTATTCCTTATCCCCCAAACCCTATTTCTGTCGAATCTAAAATGAATTTGAATTTTAGAAAAGACGAAATAAATGGGATTTGGTTTGTTTATATTTATATATGTTATATATATAATGTCATTTTTTCCCCTTCCTTGAAAGGGTTACACGCATGGTTCGATCTATTTCTTTATCTCCCCATGAATCGTATGTTTGTAACAATAGGGACAGAATTTTCTCAATTGCAATCGATTGGGCGTATTGTGCTGGTTCTTTTGAGTCATATATCTGGAAATGCCCGTTGATATCCTAGTAACACCGTTTCGGACACAACTGGTACATTCTAAAATAACCGTTATTCGGACATCTTTACTCTTGGCCATGAACCTCCCTTGGATTTTTGATTGACTCAACGCTTCTATTTTCGATCCGAAACGAAGAAGAAGAAAGGAAAGAAAAAATAGAAGTGACTAACTTGAAATTTAAATATGAAACGTTTCGCTGCAATCAATAATCAATTATGGTAAATAATATACAACTCCCGAAAAACTAGATTTCAAATCAGAGTCTAATAAAAATATTTCATATAAGTATCTTATATACTACTCTTACTCTTGCCCTAGATCCACTTCCTTTTTGATTCTACTCCCACTCCTCTATTATTAATTAATTAATAATAATAATATTCATGAATAATATTCATGAGTTGCAGTCGAACTTGAATTCGAATCTCGCAGTTGGCGAATCCACTTTAATTCTTTCTCTTTCCTCCCTTATTTTAAACAAACAAAAAAGGGAAAAAAGAGAAAAGGGGGAGAGAAACTCACAGATAGTTAATTATAGCTCTAATCTTCGTTATTCCTTCCCATGTCAATAACTAGAATGAAAAAAAGGGGAATGTCAACGCATCCGGGAAAAAACGATTAATCTCTATCAATAAACCTGCTAAAGACCCGAACCATAAAGTACTTAGTACCGGTGCCACAGAGAGATATGTTTTTAGATCGCGCATTGAAAAACCTCCTTCTTTTTTTTATTGGAATACATATTTTATTGGAATACATAATAGTAATACATATATGATCAGATGCATATGAAGTTAAGGACCACTTCTAGTTATAGTTGTCCACGGAATTCCTAATTCAAATTGAAGGGTACAACGATCCGGTAAATAATATTTTCTTTTTCTTAAAGATGTATATAATAGAATTGACTATTCATATATTAATATATGAATATATATTAAATGAAAATGAATATATAATTACTAATATATAAATAATATTGAATTATATATCAATAAAAAAAATCTTGAATTATTTATATATATATATATATTCAACAAACAATGATTGTATATAGCAACGGGGGAGCATTGTGGAAAGCAAGACAGGAATTCTCTACAATGACATTATAGACCCATTGAAGGGATGTGGCGCAGCTTGGTAGCGCGTTTGTTTTGGGTACAAAATGTCGCAGGTTCAAATCCTGCCATCCCTACCTATTACTTCTCCTTTGAGCAGTAAGGAGGGATTAATCGAAATCGATTCAAATTGGCCATCTATAATATATATAATATAATCTTTTCTTTCATTTTTCTCATACTATTTTTATCCTACTAGAATAGTCATACAAGATGTATTGGGGTTACAAAAAGAATCCTTTCGTGTCTTTTCTGATAAGACAGCGCTCTTAGTTCAGTTCGGTAGAACGCGGGTCTCCAAAACCCGATGTCGTAGGTTCAAATCCTACAGAGCGTGATTCCGTTCTTTTTAGATCAAATTAGACTGAAACAGCTTCACTAACTTGATTGGCAATCTGAATTTGACCTCCTGTGTATTAAAGAAAGGAGGAGGTCAATCAAAAAAAGAGATGTTAATTAATCAAAGGTCCAACTGATCGCCACGCCTGTATTGTAAATATGCAGTTACGAATAATCCAGCTAAAGTAATAGGAATTAGACCTAGTACGATTCCAAATAGAAAAACTTCAATCATTTCAATTTGTTTGAAAGAGGAATAAGGGGAGGTAATATCTATACCTAACTATTAATCCGAATTATCATTGAATCTCAATGACCAAGAATTGTCAATTAACCTAGTACATAATTCTAGAATACAGGGAATCTCAAAGAAAGATTTCTTTTTAGGAATTGTGCATTTCTAATATGAATTTAAAATTAAATAAGGCGTATCTTGCTCAGACCAATAAATAGAACAGAGGCTATAGTTAAAGCCGCTAGTAGAAAACCAAAATAACTAGTTAGAGTAGGCATGAAGAAGCTAAATGAAATATATTGTTTTTATACATATGTTTATCAAAAAGCACTTACCTAAGTTTCCATTTTTGGAAAATAGGAGATAAGCAAAAATACCAATACAAAGAATAAGTTCAATTGAAAGTTTTTGATTCCTCTATCATTATAGACAGCATTAACAAAGAGAAAGTGGCAGGTGTATAAAAAGAAATTGATTCATTATCTGTGACATCTACCCCTTCCGCGATTCCAATCAACGGATTCATCGAGTCACTCTTAGATAAACTATAAACTAAACTTATAAACTAATAAAAAGAGCTGCGTTGTATAACTTCATTCAAAACTAAACACCTTTTGAATCATTATGGAATCAAATTAGAAAAAGCATTTCTATTTTGATCATTTCTTTGATTTTTGAACTGTATGGCATCCGTTTTTTTTTTATTTTAGAACGAATAGGAACCCTAAAAAAATCAAATTTTTACTTGAATTTGAACTCATTAGCTTCGGGAATAGGTTCATTCACATAATATCTTACTTCAATTGTGAGAATATGAGAATCTCCTTCATGAGTTTTTAGAAACTAACTTGTCAGATTCATATTTGAACCCAATCTTCTGTTTTTCGCCCCAAAAAAATACTTGACAGAAGTATCTTTTTTTGCTATAAAAAAAAAAAGAATGAAAATTGAGAAGGGGTCGAACTTCTTGTGCTGGAAGGGAGAGATGCATTGATGTACTTATTAGATCCGTCGGGATTGACGGGGCTTGAACCCGCAGCTTCCGCCTTGACAGGGCGGTGCTCTGACCAATTGAACTACAATCCCAGGGAAAGAGGGGATCTGGCAGAAAGTTGGATTCTTTTTTGATTCTCC
>CAUJRU010005039.1:97500-100000 GCA_963277665.1 Viscum album
AATGACCCATTTACTATCTATTATTTGATTGACTAATCCTTTATATTGGAATGACTGAAGAGTCAAATGTTTTGGCAATTCCTCATGAGTGGATGAATCGAGAGACTTTTGAATCAGAGCTCTAGAGTTTTGTTCATTCCGCGCCGTAATAATATCTCGGGGTTTGCAGCGATAACTTGGTATATCTACTATACGGCCGTTGACTAAAATATGTCTATGGTTAACTAATTGGCGCGCTCCGGGAATAGTCGGAGCCATACCCAATCGAAAGAGGATGTTATCCAATCGCATTTCAAGTAATTGTAGTAAAACTTGACCTGTTGAACCCTTGGCTTTTCCGGCGATACGCACATATTTAAGTAATTGCCGTTCTGTCAGACCATAATGAAACCGCAATTTTTGTTTTTCTTCTAGGCGAATACGATATTGGGATTTTTTCACGGAACGTGATTGGTTTCTAGGATCGCTTCCAGCTCTAGGCTTTTTATTAGTTAGTCCCGGTAAATCCCCCAAGCGACGTATTTTTTTAAAACGAGGTCCTCGGTAACGTGACATAAAGACTCCTTCTTTTTTTCTTTACGTTTCTATTTGATTTTATTCTTATTGATGAAATTTCATTTTACAGAATAAAACGAAACTAAAACTGAACTAAACAATACAATGAAGTGAAGTTTACTGAAGTATTGGATTTGTACTATAAAAAAGAATAATGAGATGAATTGTATAAATATGCAGACCTTTCTATTCTATATATAGAATATAGAAATAGATAAAAGGATTCTTTTCGTGACATAGTTGGCAGTTTTTATAACATAGCAAATCGATGACTTTTGGAAAAAGGGGAAGATGTTTTTCAATATTCTTTGATTTCAAAGGGTCATTATAAATCATGTAATAACTAGATAAATCATGTAATGGACTAACTAGAATAAAATAAATAGAGAAAAGCCGGCTATCGGAATCGAACCGATGACCATCGCATTACAAATGCGATGCTCTAACCTCTGAGCTAAGCAGGCTCACATAATAGAAATTCTACATCCATAGAAATTCCGTTAGAAATTCCGTAAAGAATCTTAGTGACTCATAATTAGCTCTTTATCTCATAATTAGCTATTTAGAATTCATATGAATTCTAAATATCGACGAAAGAATCGAATTTCAAATAAAAATAGAAATATATTCAATATTATAGAAGATAATGATTAATCTAGCGATATAGAATTTCGATTGATTTCTCACAATTAGTTATTACTAGGTAGTCATAATTTTGAGATGAAATCTTTTTTTTTTTGTTTTTGAGTTCAAATGGCATTTGAAATTTTTTATTACACCTTGCCTTTTTGATTCTATAATCTGAGTATATATATATATAATACTATTCCATTTTGTGATATATTTCTTCTATTTCTAATTATTTCATCGAAGGATTCGTTAGAACTAATCAGATATTCCTACGCTTTCATTCGTAAAGGTGAAAGTTCAGACGAAAAAAAAAAAAAGAATCGACCCTTCAAGTATTCCAAATTGCATTGGAAAAAGGAGCGGAAGAGAGACAGATATATGTGGTATATATCCCTCTATATTGAATTGCGGATACAGAAATGATACAATCGTTTTTGATTGGACCAAACTATAAGTTTCCTATAGAAGATGAAAGAAGATAGAGAAGAAATCAACGAGGAAAAAACACCCTTTCGGGATAGGAATCCGTATCTAAAGAATTCGACGATTCCAGTATAAATGAAAGGGAACGACATCCCAACGAGATCCTAATCTCAAAACAAAAAAGTAAGGGGATATGGCGAAATTGGTAGACGCTACGGACTTAATTGGATTGAGCCTTGGTATGGAAACCTACTAAGTGATAACTTTCAAATTCAGAGAAACCCCGGAATTAATAAAAATGGGCAATCCTGAGCCAAATCCTGTTTTCCGAAAACAAACAAGGGTTCAGAAAGCTAAAATCAAAAAGAAAAAAAGGATAGGTGCAGAGACTCAATGGAAGCTGTTCTAACAAATGGGGTTGACTGTGTTGGTAGAAAGAATCCTTCTATAGAAACTTCAGAAAAGAAAGGATAAACCTATAACCAAAGAGATAGGCATTGAAATACTATATACTCTAATACTCTACCAAATGATTAATGCTGACCCGAATCTATATTGATATATATCAATATGGGAGAATGGTTGTGAAGTGATTCTATATTGAAGAAAGAATCGAATACTCATTGATCAAATCATTCACTCCCTAGTCTGATAGATCTTTTGAAGAACTGATTAATCGGACGAGAATAAAGATAGAGTCCCATTCTACATGTCAATACCGGCAACAATGAAATTTTTAGTAAGAGGAAAATCCGTCGACTTTAGAAATCGTGAGGGTTCAAGTCCCTCTATCCCCAAAAAACCATATGGACTCCCTAATTATTTATCCTCTCCTTTTATCCTTTTTTGTTAGTGGCTCAAAATTCGTTATCTTTCTCATTCACCCTACTCT
>CAUJRU010005039.1:110000-122500 GCA_963277665.1 Viscum album
AGGTCTAATGATGCGAGAATTTCAATTTCATTCAGATGTATTTTTAAGAAATCGACGGGGTTATTCTCTTTTTGATTTCACTCGTTTTGATTTCACTGATTTGGATTTCACTGATTTGGATGTCACTGAGAAGGATTTCACTGCCTTCGATGAGGAGTATTTCTCTGACTTAGATGAGGCGTATTTCCCTGAGGATGATTCCACTGAAATCAAAAGTACTACTGAGGGGGATTCCACTGAAATCAAAAGTACTACTGAGGGGGATTCCACTGAAATCAAAAGTACTACTGCAAAGGGTTCCACTAAGAAGGATGTCACTGAGGAGGATTCCTTTGATGAGGACTATTTCTCTGAGTTAGATGAGGAGGCTTCCTCTGAGTTAAATGAGGAGGCTTCCTCTGAGGAGGATGAGGAGGATGAGGATTTCGCTAAAATCATCGAAATCATCATCAGAAAAATCAAAAGTATTACTGAACAGGGTTCCACTGAAATCGAAAGTACTACTGCAAAGGGTTCCGAGTATTCCACTGAAGAGGATATCACTGAGGAGCCTGAGGATGTCGCTAAAATCGTCGAACTCATCCTCAGAAAAATGAAAAGTACTACTGAGGGGGATTCCACGGAAATCGAAAGTACTACTGAGGAGGATTCCACTGAGGAGGATTTGATTGAGGAGGATTCCACTGAGGAGGATTTGATTGAGGAGGATGAGGATGTCGCTAAATTCGTCGGACTCATCCTCAGAAAAATGAAAAGTACTACTGAGGAGGATTCCACTGAAATCGAAAGTACTACTGAAAAGGGTTTCACTGAGGAGGATGTCACTGAGGAGGATTCCTCTGAGGAAGATTTGATTCGGGATGAGTTCTATCATCCTCTTTTCACTACTGAGGATGGGTTGTATGATCCTCGTTTCTCTGAGGATCCTTCTTTTGAGGAGGATTCTTTCCCTGAGGATGGTTTCCCTGAGGATGATTTCCGTGAGGGGGATTCCACTGAAGTTAAAAGTACTACTGAGGAGGATTCCACTGAAATAGAAAGTACTACTGAGGAGGATTTCACTGAAATAGAAAGTACTACTGAGGAGGATTTCACTGAAATAGAAAGTACTACTGAGGAGGATTCCACTCCCTCATACAAGCATTTGTGGGTTTTATGCGAAGATTGTTATACATTAAATTATAAGAGATTTTTGAAAGAGAGATTGTATATTTGTGAAGGATGTGAATCTCATTTGAAAATGAATAGTTCAGAGAGACTCGAACTTTTGGTCGATCTGAATACTTGGGATCCTATGAATGAAAAGATCGCCTCAACAGATCCCATTCAATGGGATTCGGAGGAGCCTCTCATTGGATTGGATTCGGAGTCGGGGGGGGGTCCCGTTGTATTGTATTTGGGAGAGATTCCCTTTGCAACGGTTCCGGAGGAGGTTCCTGTTGAATTGGATATTAAGGACGATCCTTATATAGATCGTATTGATTCTTATCAAAAAAAGACAGGATTAACTGAGGCTATTCAAACCGGTATAGGCCAATTAAATGGTATTCCCATAGCAATGGGGGTTATGGAGTTTGGGTTTATGGGGGGTAGTATGGGATCGGCAGTGGGTGAGAAAATAACCCGATTGATTGAATACGCTACTACTCAATGTCTACCTCTTATTATAGTATGTGCTTCGGGTGGGGCACGCATGCAAGAAGGAAGTTTGAGCTTGATGCAAATGGCTAAAATCTCTTCTGCGTTATATCATTTTCAAATAATTCAAAAGTTCTTCTATTTATCAATCCTTACATCTCCTACTACTGGTGGGGTGACGGCCAGTTTTGGTATGTTGGGGGATATGATTGTTGCCGAACCCAATGCCTATATTGCATTTGCAGGTAAAAGGGTAATTGAACAAACATTGAATAAAGAAGTCCCGGAAGGTTCACAAGAGACGGAGTATTTGTTCGATAAGGGGTTATTCGATCAAGTCGTACCACGTAAGACTTTAAAAAGCGTTTTGAATGAGGTATTTGATTTCCACAGTTTCTTTCCTTTGAATCAAAATTCAATCGAGTCGAATAGAACATTCAGTTTCATTATTTGATTTCTAGCAAAGAGGGAGTTAGTTTATCGGACTCCGAATTAGACAAATGCCCTTTTCTTTGTTGACATAGGATTTGGATCTAATTGTCGATTGTAGAAAGAATCAAAAGTTGCGGATCCCCTTTTTGATTCTTTTTTAGTTACATTCCGGCTTACTAATTGAATTTTAAATTAAGTAGCCTCTGTCAACAAGATAAAAGACTCAATTCTTCTTTTCGTGAAATTTGGCAAATAAAACGAATTTCCTCCTCCCGCCTTACGTATATATATAGAATTCAAAGAGAGAAAGATAGACATAGCGTTTTCTATCTTTCTCTCTCTCGACAATTTCATTTTGACTAAGAATCCCTGGTTGAGTCGGATTCTTACAAATCTTTCGAGAATTTGTAAGAAACTTTTTGACTTAAATTTAAATTAGGAGACAAGAGCAAAAGACGAGAAAAAAGAAAGAATAATAAGAAAGGCTATTTTCATACATATTTGTCATGTAGAAAGATGAATAAGTCCAGTATATACTCTCTTAGATAGATACTGAGATCTATACCAATTCGAATTCCAATTTCATAAATACTAATTCATAAATTAAATACTTAATTAATAAGTAATAAGAATTTCATAATTCCAATTCTTAATTATAATTATTATAAGATATCTTTCTAAATAATAATAACAGGTAAAAATAGTAAATCGAGGTACCCATTCTATGACAACTTTCAACCTTCCCTCTGTTTTGGTGCCTTTAGTGGGCCTAGTATTTCCGGCAATTGCAATGGCTTCTTTATTTCTTCATGTTCAAAAAAATAAGATTGTTTAGATCTGGTAGGACCCAATCTCATCCATTTTTTTGAACTTAGACTCGTATCATAACACAGATATCTATTTAGCGAAATAGGGTGTAACCTAGGGTTTCCGTCGAAGATTCAAATGAAAGGAAAAACTCTAATGCCTGCAGAAAGATGATATATGAGTAAATGAGTTCTAGTAATTTTCAAAAAGATCAGGATTGCCAGATGGCCAAAATCAAAAGCCGGTGTATCTATATGTATGTCGATATCTATAGTGGGATCATACGAGAAGGGATATGTTATTATTTTAGATCTAACCAATTTGATGAATTACTCCTAAAGGTTCACATCAACCTAGTGCTAGTTGATGAGAGTTACTTTGGAAACAAAAAGAGTCAAGTCAAATGAATTTAGGGTATTCTCTCAATTCCAATAAAATGCAACCGGATCAAGTATGAGTTGTCGATCAGAATATATATGGATAGAATCTATAACGGGGTCTCGAAAAACAAGTAATTTCTGCTGGGCTATTATCCTTTTTTTAGGTTCCTTAGGATTCTTATTGGTTGGAACTTCCAGTTATTTTGGTAGAAATTTCACATCTTTATTTCCGTCTCAGCAAATCGTTTTTTTTCCACAAGGGCTCGTGATGTCTTTCTATGGGATTGCAGGTCTCTTTATTAGTTCCTATTTGTGGTGTACAATTTTGTGGAATGTAGGTAGTGGTTATGATCGATTCGATAGAAAAGAAGGAATCGTGTGTATTTTTCGTTGGGGATTTCCTGGAAAAAACCGTCGCATCTGCCTCCGATTCCTTATAAAAAATATTCAGTCCATTAGAATAGAAGTGAAAGAGGGTATTTATGCTCGTCGTGTCCTTTATATGGACATCAGAGGCCAGGGGGCCATTCCTTTGACTCGTACTGATGAGAATTTGACTCCACGGGAAATTGAACAAAAGGCTGCGGAATTGGCCTATTTCCTGCATGTACCAATTGAAGTATTTTGAGAAATGGGCTTGAAGAAAGAATGAACGCTTTCTTAACAGGAGGGAAAAACTCAAAAATCCGCTTTCTTTTTTCTATAACTTAACTAAAGTTTCTTCAGAACGATCACTCGAGCCAAAGCAGACGTACACATAAAAGACTCTAAAAACCTTTCTGGTCTTTTATGTGTATTGAACTCTACATACCTAAATTCACTAATCAAAAAAGTAAGAAACAAATTCAAATAATAGATTCATCTCATAGATAAATGAAACCCATTTCAAAATCAGAATTTTTTTTATTTCAAGCCCAAGATTTGTTGGAATTGAGACTTGAAATTCCGATAGATCCTATCTTGTAGATTATTTCTTTTTTGTCTAAATTATTTCTTTTTTGTCAATCGACCTTTCTTTTTCTACTTTCTTTTGTGGTCCTTAATAAGCAAAGGGTTGGATTTCTTATAATGAGAACTAGCCAATTTCTGTCTTGGTTTGCTGCGCATTTTTGAGCATCACAATATTTTTCAGAAATTCCCCTCAATGATTCTATGATTCTATTCCTGACTACTCATAGTCTGTGAAATTTTTCGAAATACTGGTTGATAGAAGGGGAGTTCTCGCGTCTCACCATCTTAATCATATTCATTACTTAAAGTGGTTCTTTCGGGATTCATCGAAAGGAGATACTTGCTTCGAATTTTTGAACAGTTGGGATATCTAGAAACAATCTTTTTTGATTCTTTCTTTGATTTTATTATTTCTTCATTCGAATTCGAAGTGAATTCTTAGTCTATTTCTGTATTGTTTCTAGATTCAAAAACGCACCGCGAAATCACAAATAAAAAACAGTGAATAGATTCACTGGCTCGATCCCCTGTAATAGAACTCATGCGTGAGATAAATTTTAGATCGCATAGAGTCGACGAACGAGGTGGGTTCATTACCAATTCACAGATGAAAAAATGACAAAAAAGAAAGTATTCACTCCTCTTTTATATCTTGCATCTCTCGTCTTTTTGCCCTGGTGGATTTCTCTCTCAGTTAATAAAAGTTTGGAATCCTGGGTTACTAGTTGGTGGAATACTAGGCAATCCGAAATCTTTTTGAATGAGAGTCAAGAAAAGAGTATTCTAGAAAAATTCATAGAATTAGAGGAACTCGCCCTCTTGGACGAAATGATCAAGGAATGCTCGGAGACACATCTACAAAACCTTCGTATAGGAATTCACAAAGAAACGATCCAATTAATCAAGATATACAACGAAGACCATATCCATACGGTTTTGCACTTCTCGACAAATATAATCTCTTTCGTTATTCTAAGCAGCTATTCTATTTTGGGTACGGAAGAACTTATTTTTCTTAACTCTTGGGCGCAGGAATTCTTATATAACTTAAGTGACACAATAAAAGCTTTTTCTATTCTTTTATTAATCGATTTTTGGGTCGGATTCCATTCATCCCATATTTGGGAACTAGTGATTAGCTCTGTCTACAAAGATTTTGGATTTGTTCATAATGATCAAATTCTAGCTGTTCTTGTTTCCACTATTCCGGTCATTCTAGATACCATTTTTAAATATTGGCTTTTCTTTTATTTAAATCGTGTATCTCCATCACTTGTAGTGATTTATCATTCAATGAATGAATGAAAAATGATCCACGTATATAAATCCAATTAGAATCTTTGTGACTTTGTAATTGTAGATAAACAATTGAAAATCAGACTGACTCTTTCTATTTCTACCCATCCCGGAGATTCATCCTGTATAATATTCCAGTCAAATTCTTCTAGTAAAAAGCAGAATCGCGGATAGGGAACTATATTAGTGACCTACCCAATTTATTGTCAAAATTTTCGGGATCAATGATTGGACCATGCAAACTAGAAAGACTCTTTCTTGGATAAAGGAACAGATTGCTCGATCCATTTCTGTATCGCTCATGCTATATGTCATAACTTGGACATCCGTTTCAAGTGCCTATCCCATTTTTGCACAGCAGGGTTATGAAAATCCACGCGAAGCGACGGGGCGTATTGTATGTGCCAATTGCCATTTAGCTAATAAGCCTGTGGATATTGAGGTTCCACAAGCGATACTTCCTGATACTGTCTTTGAAGCGGTTGTTCGAATTCCTTATGATATGCAACTGAAACAAGTTCTTGCTAATGGGAAAAAGGGGGCTTTGAATGTGGGGGCTGTTCTCATTTTACCGGAGGGGTTTGAATTAGCCCCTCCCGATCGTATTTCTCCCGAGATGAAAGAAAAGATAGGCAATCTGTCTTTTCAGAGCTACCGTCCCAATCAAAAAAATATTCTTGTGATAGGCCCTGTTCCGGGTCAGAAATATAGTGAAATCACCTTTCCTATTCTTTCCCCGGACCCGGTTACTAAGAAAGATATTCACTTCTTAAAATATCCTATATACGTAGGCGGAAACAGAGGAAGGGGTCAGATTTATCCCGACGGGAGCAAAAGTAACAATACAGTTTATAATGCTACAGGAGCGGGCATAGTAAACAAAATTCTACGAAAGGAAAAAGGGGGGTACGAGATAACCATAGCGGATCCATCAGATGGACATCAAGTGGTTGATATTATCCCTCCCGGACCGGAGCTTCTTGTTTCAGAAGGCGAATCTATTAAATTTGATCAACCGTTGACGAGTAATCCTAATGTGGGCGGATTTGGTCAGGGAGATGCAGAAATAGTACTTCAAGATCCATTACGTGTCCAAGGCCTTTTGTTCTTCTTGGCATCTGTTATTTTGGCACAAATCTTTTTGGTTCTTAAAAAGAAACAGTTCGAGAAGGTTCAATTGTCCGAAATGAATTTCTAGACTTGCGGATTGATCGACATCAAATTCGTAAAAAGAACTCAATTTGGGGATTCTCTGTGAGAAAAAACCTTTTGCTTATCTTCTATACTCTTTTTCTTCAAGATTCGGGAATGCCTTGTACCGCATTCCTAGTCAGAGCATGTAAATTGGAAAGAAGACTCTTCGGCTTTACCCCTTCCTTTCTTTCTGTGTTTTTTTATCCAAATCGGGGCGGTGCGACTATTTACTATTGCCAGCTGCAAATATAATAAAATATATCAATATCAATTGTTTTTTCTAATAGAATGAAATTCGACTAGATACTAGACATAAGTAAGCGGGGAATAGAACGAATAAATGTGGGGAACGACAAATTCTGGAAGGGATTATTCGTTTTCCTAGTCTTCGACACAAGAAAAGGAATTTTCTGCACCTCTTTCTTGTGTCGAAATAATAAGAATTCTTGAGCCTGTTCGTCAAAGATTCCTAGTCTTAGTTTTCTTGTGTCGAAATAATAAGAATTCTTGAGCCTGTTCGTCAAAGATTCCTAGTCTTAGTTTGGCTTTTTTCATATGTATCAGCACTTATTTTAGATCTCTAAATTAGATATCTAAAGATCTAAAGAGTAGTGGACAAATAAGAGAGGGAGTTTTCTTGAGTAAATAGAACTTCTTCAATGAACTTCTCAAAAATTTAGAATTTGGCTGAGATACTCAAATAATAACATTCCATTTCTTAGTATAGAAAAATTTGATGATATCTAATCTACAGAAATAGATGATATCATCCAGGAAATTGAGTAATTCCTTCTTCTAACTTTGAAAGTCTCGATAGAGACTATTGAGGAAGAGCTGTTCTGAATCAATCAATGAAGTTCGTTTTTCAAAAACATCATCAGAAAAAATGGAATGGAGTTTTTTGAAAGAGCCGAAAAATAAATCTGTTTTGTCATTTAGACGAAAAAGGATTCTTAATTCTTAAGAACTCAACGGGATTCCCCTCTTTGTTTGTCTGATTTAAGGGGGGAGTCCCGGTGAGTTCTTACGTTTTCATGTCTACAACTCACTTCATCCGATTCCTACAGGGATGAACCCAGTCCGGAATATGAACCATAAAAGAAAATACCTATTAAACCAATCACAAGAATACCGGCTACAGTACCTATTACCCAAAGAGGAATCCTTCCAAGATTCTTCATTTACATCACCCCCTTCATATTTCATCAAGTGGTCGTGCTAGAGACCTAAACAGCCGTGGGTAATTATGAGATGAGATCCTTCCGAATGGGCTATAGAGAGAATGCCTAGAGTTAGGATTCTAATTCTATTATTCTCTTTCGTTTTCTTTTCTTAATTGAAGAAATAATTGGAAAATAAAACAGCAAGTACAAAAATGAGTAATAATCCCCAGTAAAGACTGGTACGATTCAATTCAACATTTTGTTCGTTCGGGTTTGATTGTGTCGTAGCTCTATAATTCGGATTAGGTTTATCGTTGGATGAACTGCATTGCGGAGATTGACCCCAAAAAAGAAACGGTAGGTACAGCTAGGCCGTGAACAGCCAACCATCGCACTGTAAAAATTGGATAGGTTCGATCTATAGTCATTGGGACCTCCTAAAAAGATCTACTAAATTCGTCGAGTTGTTCCAAAGGATCAAAACGGCCGGTTATTAACGGAATTCCTTGTCGGTTCTCTGCGAAATACTCGTTTGGCCGAGGGCTTCCAAACACATCGTAAGCTAAGCCAGTGCTGACGAATAACCAACCCGCAATGAATAGGGAGGGTATAGTAATGCTATGAATGACCCAGTAGCGAATACTGGTAATAATATCAGCAAAAGAACGTTCTCCTGTGCTTCCAGACATACTGAGCTCCACATATTCTTGTACAGTCAAAGGGGGATCGATTCCGTAAAAGATGAGATCAGTAAATGGAAATTTACTGAAATTGAATCTTTGTGAGATCGTCAATATTGTGCCGAGGGCGTCTTTAGAGTATACCAAATCAGTATAGCTATCCTTCTTCTGACACAGCAACGCGCTTTCAATCAGTATCGAAAGGAGGTGCTAAGTAATTGATTTCTTGCTTTATTTATTGCTTGTCAAGGGAAATAAAATAAAGCATTTTTTCTTTTTTTTTTTTTTGCTTTTTCTTATTGAAAAAAAATTTCTGTCAAGTATCTGTTTTAGGCGAAAAACAGAAGATTGGGTTCAAATATGAATCTGACAAGTTGGTTTCTAAAAACTCATGAAGGAGATTCTCATATTCTCACAATTGAAGTAGGTGCGAGATGTAGAAGTGCCCCCTTCGTAGTTGTAGAAGTGGTTTTTTGTTGGACCCCCTTTCATTTTCAGGAATATTTTAAGGAATTGGTTAGTCGTCGAGTAACAAGTAAAAGTACTAAACCGTCTTCGATTTCGATGAAAGAAAGAGAATAAAGAATCAAAAAAATTGTAATCAATCATTTTGATGTATACATTGTTGTATTAGATCGAGATCCAAAGGTTTGTTCTTTCTTGACCTAACTAAAGGATAAGGCTTGGCTTTATAATATGGCAAAATAGATAACCTAGCAAGGAAAAGAACGAACCCCAAACCCAAATAGTGAGTTTGATTGAATATTTCATCCTTTATCCCCGAACTCCTCTTTATCACACTTCTTTGTCTTCCAAAAAAACTAGATCATTTAAAAACGGAGTTTAGAACGTAACTCATTTCTTTTTCCACTTCGCTTCTATTGTTTGTTGGGCGTTTGTGACTAATGGAAACGTACGGGCGGTGAGACGTGATTGTACAAGGAGGACCTAAGATAGGTTATAGATAAAGAAAGAACAGAAAAGAATGATCAATAAAGAAATTTTGGATTCGGTATGGATAAAAGATCTTTCTATGTTATACTATTCAATTCTCGACGACGAATTGATTTGAGAGCTCAGATATTGTTATTCATGATATTGATCCGATTTCAAGATCATCGAGAGGTAATTCATTGAATTGACAGGCGAAAGATTGATTATCTCTATGGGATTAAATCCCGAGTTATTTTGAAGTAAAAAAACGATGAGATTATGGAAGTAAATATTCTTGCATTTATTGCTACTGCACTGTTCATTCTAGTCCCTACCGCCTTTCTACTTATCATTTACGTAAAAACAGTAAGTCAAAGTGATTAATTAATGACTTAATGGACTTAATGCTTAAAGAAATTAAATGAAAAAGATTTTCATTTCGCATCTTAAATGAAATGATCCAGAATTGGCCGTATTCTATGAGATCCAATAGTACGGTAAGAAAGAAATAGATGAACCTTTCTTTCTTACCATACTATCTATTAGTGAAAGTTTTATTGTAGTCTATAAAGTTAGACTGCGTATAAAGAAAGTTGTACTTTCTAATAAAGATAGAGGCTAAATATAGATCAATCTACAACAGGATCTTCCTAATATGTAGATTAGATATCAATTCCATTCATTCCATACATGGAATGGATAGAGGGCCCGATTCTATTTCTTTGAGACATCTATTTGTTTTGAGCAATCTGAAATAAGCATCTGACTCTTATAGTTCTAATTTCTAGATTTTTCTTATTTACAATATGAATTTCGGGATCTATCGAAAGAATCAAATCAATGCAGGAAAAATAACATGGGTATATAGTGATAAAATCAATCAAGTAGTCAGCTTTTTAGCATTCCGAAGAAAGACTTGATTGAGCCATTGACAGGAGTGCTATGAGCACTTCTTTGGATTTCGAAGAGTAAACCTTACAGATTTTGAACACTTCAACCATGATATGAAATGCGTCAATCAAATCGAAATTTCGAAACAAAAATGAAAATCATCAAAAATAATAAAAAAAAGTCCGCAATCAATAAAAAGAAATATGTGAATCCCCTAAGGCAAGATCTTATTATGCATAGTATCCCGTTAGACACCACTATCTTTCTATTCTTTCTCATAGAAAGTGTGTATACACTTAACAAAACTGCTTCGTTTTTGGTTTTGAACAGTAAAGAGGGAAAAAGGGGGTCGGGTCCTCCTCAGTATCCATCTATAATTCTGGTAAGAGCCCGTTCATTGAAATAGAAAAGTTAGGAAGAATGCAGTTGGAATCCATTTTGTATCATCTCTAGCCCTTTCCCTTCAAAATACAAACATGGAATCCGTGAAATATCTCTTTGATTGAAAGATATAATACATTAGTCCACTAGAATCCAATGGGCTTTCAAAATGAAGATATCTATTCTATGTATAAACCTTTTTTTATTTTATACTTTTTTTGAAGAGTGCAAGCCGCGTTGCAGAACGGCCGATCAAACAATTGATCGAGTTTGATTCCTCAACTCAATTAGTAGTACCTTTCGTTTAGAGCCCACTTCTTCCCCATACTACAAGTGAAAGGGAAAATGTAAAAACTACCATTAAAGCAGCCCAAGCGAGACTTACTATATCCATGTGAATTATGTCCCCTATCTCGATGAAGGAATTATTCCATTATTGCTCACTAATAATAGTGGAATCAATGGTGCAGAGTCAAAAAGGGATTCTGCCCGAAGACTATTGATGAACCAATTCAAAAAAATCCACTTCTAAAAAATGCTTCCTATATGTACATGTAGGCTTTTGAATCTGGAAAGACTAAATCAAAGTCAAATATGCACTGATATCTCAAGGAACTCTTACTAATGGAACATGTAGGAATAAATGGAATTTGATTTCCTATGCGGTTATCAAATGGAATTCAATACCCAATCAGTAGACACTACATTAGTAGTAGAAAGATTAGCAGTAGAAAGGAATGGAGAAGTCTTGAGAACCCTTCCCCCAGTAGAATCTTTCCTTGAATCCTAGATCCAAAGATTGACAATCTTTTCTATTTTATTAGAACCCCCCCCAGATCAGATGCGTAGAAGTAAACAAGTATCAACAGTCGATTTCTTCTACTTCTGCGAGGGAAAATTTGGAGAGTTATATCAGTAGAACAGAATCGGAGATTTTGATTCTTTTGTTTATCAGGCGACACCCGGATTTGAACTGGGGAAAAAGGATTTGCAGTCCCCCGCCTTACCACTCGGCCATGCCGCCAAATTGATACAAAATAGGTGAAAATTTGTCCCTTCAGTTGGAGTACAAAACTTCTTTTTTTATTGTACTTGTATCTTTAATCCTGTTTTTCTGAATCCTTTTCCTAAAAAAAACCTCTCCCTCTTTCTTTTTATTTTTGGTTGGATTTGATCCAACCCTTCAATAGTATCTCAAAACACATAATGCCTAAAAGCTTCCCCCACCTTTTAAAAAAAGAGCGGATTTTCAGTCATCAAATCCAAAATTTATGACAAATTGGAACCATTAACTATTGACTGCTGATTGCGAATTCTCGAATGCTTTTTGGATTTGAATCTCCCATTTTGTTTTCCTAATGACATAACAAAAAAAAAATGGATACATAACATATCCGTATTGATTTTTTTCAATCAAAAATGATTCTCAATTTCAATTATAACAACAATTATGAGTATATGTCAACCCCAGAACAGAAATTGTTACACAGATATCTAATCTAATTGGGTATCTTATTTATACCTGTTGCCTATAGGGAGGGATTTCTCAGAAAATTCTCGTGCTTCCGTTTTTGTCAAATAGAAAATAGAAACGTTGTTTTGATGGAGCACAGCAATAAAGGAGAAGACGGATAGCTAGATAGCTATATCTACACGCACGTGTTTTGTTTAATAAATCCAGCCCTTCTTAAGATACTTTATTAATTACACTTCTCAAATTCTCCATCGGATTCTACCAATTCTACTTAAAACTA
>CAUJRU010005039.1:127500-137500 GCA_963277665.1 Viscum album
GGGAATCCTATAGGATCCTATCCCAATTTTGCTTTTGCTAGGCCCATAACCAAAAAACCCACTTTCTTACGATTACGAGGTTCATTCGAATATGAAATCCAATCTTGGAAATTCAGCATTCCACTGTTTTTTACTAACCAAGGCTTCAATACATTTCGAAATCGAGAGATCTCTACTGGAGCAGGTGCTATCCGAGAACAATTAGCCGATCTAGATTTAGGAATTCTTATAGATTCTTCGTTAGTAGAATGGAAAGAATTGGGGGAAGCGGAGCTTACAGGGAATGAATGGGAAGATCGAAAAGTTGGAAGAAGAAAGGCTTTTTTGTCGAGACGCATGGAATTAGCTAAGCGTTTTATTCAAACAAATATACAACCCGAATGGATGGTTTTGTGTCTATTACCAGTTCTTCCTCCGGAGTTGAGACCGCTCATTCAGATACCTGGGGTTAAAGTAATGAGCTCGGATATTAATGAACTCTATAGACGAGTTATCTATCGGAACAATTCTCTTACCGATCTATTAACAACAAGTAGATCTACGCCGAGAGAATTAGTAATATGTCAGGAGAAATTGATACAAGAAGCCGTGGATACACTTCTTGATAATGGAGTACGCGGGCAACCTACGAGGGATGGTCATAATAAAGTTTACAAGTCGTTTTCAGATATAATTGAAGGTAAAGAGGGAAGATTTCGTGAGACTCTGCTTGGCAAACGGGTCGATTATTCAGGGCGTTCCGTTATTGTCGTGGGCCCTTCACTCTCATTACATCGATGTGGCTTGCCTCGCGAAATAGCAATAGAGCTTTTCCAGACATTTGTAATTCGTGGTCTAATTAGACAGCATCTTGCTTCGAACATAGGGGTTGCCAAGAGTCAAATTCGGGAAAAAGAACCCATTGTATGGCAAATCCTTCAGGAAGTTATGCAGGGGCATCCTGTATTGTTGAATAGAGCGCCCACTCTGCATAGATTAGGTATACAAGCATTTCAGCCCCTTTTAGTGGAAGGGCGTGCTATTTGTTTACATCCGTTAGTTTGTAAAGGATTCAATGCAGACTTTGACGGGGATCAAATGGCTGTTCATGTGCCTTTATCTTTAGAGGCTCAAGCAGAGGCGCGTTTACTGATGTTTTCTCATATGAATCTTTTGTCTCCAGCTATTGGGAATCCTATTTCCGTACCAACTCAAGATATGCTTATTGGACTCTATGTCTTAACGAGGGGGAATCGTCGAGGTGTTTGTGTAAATAGGTATAATCCCTGGAATCGTAGAAACTATCAAAATGAAAGAATTTTCGCTAATAAATATACGAAAGAAAAAGAATCCCTTTTTTCTAATTCCTATGATGCAATTGGGGCTTATCGGCAGAAAAGAATCAATTTAGATAGCCCTTTGTGGCTTCGGTGGCGACTAGACCAACGCGTTATTGCTACAAGAGAAGCTCCCATCGAAGTTCACTATGAATCTTTGGGTACCTATTATGAGATTTATGGACACTATCTAATAGAAAGACGCATAAAAAAAAAAATGCTTTATATATATATTCGAACTACTGTTGGTCATATTTCTCTTTATCGAGAAATCGAAGAAGCGATACAGGGGTTTTGTCAGGCCTGCTCATATAGTCCCTAATCATATGGTACCTAAGTTAAGTAATTCTATGATACTAGTGGCAATTCGTGTCTCTGCGGTTTAACTAGAACCAAAATTTCGGAATTTCTACGCGAATTAAGATTGAGAAAAGGAAGTTTTCAAATCGTTGACTAAAACCCATTGTGAAATCCTACTCAGCGGAATATGGAGGTACTTATGGCAGAACGGACCGATCTGGTCTTTCACAATAAAGTGATAGACGGAACTGCCATGAAAGAACTTATTAGTCGATTAATAGATCATTTCGGAATGGCATATACATCACACATCCTAGATCAAGTAAAGACTCTGGGTTTTCAACAAGCTACCGCTACATCCATTTCATTAGGAATTGATGATCTTTTAACAATACCTTCTAAGAGATGGCTAGTTCAAGATGCTGAACAACAAAGTTTTATTTTGGAAAAACATCATTATTTTGGGAATGTACATGCAGTAGAAAAATTACGTCAATCCATTGAGATATGGTATGCTACAAGCGAATATTTGCGACACGAAATGAATCTGAATTTTAAGATGACTGACCCCTTTAATCCAGTTCATATAATGTCTTTTTCGGGAGCTAGAGGAAATGCATCTCAGGTACATCAATTAGTAGGTATGAGAGGATTAATGTCGGACCCCCAAGGACAAATGATTGATTTACCCATTCAAAGCAATTTGCGCGAAGGACTCTCTTTAACAGAATATATTATTTCTTGTTACGGAGCCCGCAAGGGAGTTGTGGATACTGCTGTACGAACCTCAGATGCTGGATATCTCACGCGCAGACTTGTTGAAGTAGTTCAACACATGGTTGTACGTCGAACAGATTGTGGGACCGCCCAACGTATTTCTGTGAGTCCTCGAAATGGGATGATGTCGGAAAGGATTTTTATCCAAACATTAATTGGTCGTGTATTAGCGGATGGTATATATATAGGTCCGCGATGCATTGCCGCCAGAAATCAAGATATTGGGGTTGGGCTTGTCAACCGATTCATAACCTTTGGAGCACAACCAATATCTATCCGAACTCCCTTTACTTGTAGAAGTACATCTTGGATCTGTCGATTATGTTATGGCCGGAGTCCTACTCACGGTGACCTAGTCGAGTTGGGAGAAGCTGTAGGTATTATTGCAGGTCAATCTATTGGAGAACCTGGTACTCAATTAACATTAAGAACTTTTCATACCGGCGGAGTATTTACAGGAGGTACTGCAGAACATGTGCGAGCCCCCTCTAATGGAAAAATGAAATTCAATGAGGATTTGATTCATCCAACACGCACACGTCACGGACATCCTGCTTTTCTATGTTCTACAGACTTGTATGTAACTATTGAGAGTGAAGATATTATACATAATGTGAATATTCCACCAAAAAGTTTTCTTTTAGTTCAAAACGATCAATATGTAGAATCAGAACAAGTGATTGCTGAGATTCGTGCAGGAACATCCACTTTGAATTTTAAGGAGAGGGTTCGAAAACATATTTATTCTGACTCAGAGGGAGAAATGCACTGGAATACCGATGTGTATCATGCACCCGAATTTACATATGGTAACGTTCATCTCTTACCAAAAACAAGTCATTTATGGATATTATTAGGACAACCATGCAGATCCAGTCTAGTCTCCCTTTCGAGCCACAAGGATCAAGACCAAATGAACGTTCATTCTCTTTCTGTCAAGCGAAAATCTATTTCTAACCTCTCCGTAACTAATGATCAAGGGAGACACAAATTCTTTAGTTTGGATTTTTCTGGTCAAAAAGAAGATAGGATCCCTGATTATTCAGAACTTAATCGAATCATATGTATTGGTCGTTGTAATCTCATATATCCGGCCATTCTCCACGAGAATTCTGATTTATTGGCCCAGAGGCGAAGAAACAGATTCATCATTCCACTCCCCCAATCGATTCAAGAACGCGAGAACGAACTAATGCCCTCTTCAGGTATCACAATTGAAATACCCACAAATGGTATTTTCTGTAGAAATAGTATTCTTGGTTATTTCGACGATCCTCGATACAGAAGAAAGGATTCGGGAATTACTAAATATGGGATTCTAGAGATGGATTCAATCCTCAAAAAAGAGGATTTGGCTGAGTATCGGGGGGTCGAGGAATTTAGTGCAAAAAACCAAATGAAAGTAGATCGGTTCTTTTTCATTCCCGAGGAAGTGCATATCTTATCCGGATCTTCTTCCCTAATGGTACAGAACAATAGTATTATTGGGGTAGATACACAAATGACTTTAACTACAAGAAGCCAAGTAGCTGGGTTGGTCCGAGTGGAGAGAAAAAAAAATCGAATTGAACTTCAAATTTTTTCTGGAGATATCCACTTTCCTGGAGAGACAGATAAGATATCCCGACATAGTGGCGTCTTAATACCACGAGGCGCGAAAAAAAAAAATTCCAAAGAATCCATGAAAAATTGGATCTATGTCCAACGAATCACACCTACAAAGAAAAAGTCTTTTGTTTTGGTTCGACCTGTAGTCACGTATGAAATAGCGGATGGTAAAAAGTTGGCAACACTTTTCCCCCCCGACCTCTTGCAGGAAAGGGATAATGTGCAACTGCGAATTGTCAATTATATCCTTTATGGAAATGGCAAATCCATTCGGGGAATTTCTGACACAAGTATTCAATTAGTTCGGATTTGTTTAGTGTTGAATTGGGACCAAGACAAAAAGAGTTCTTTTATCGAAGAGGGGCGTCCTTCCTTTGTTGAAATAAGGACAAATGGTTTGATTCGATATTTTCTAAGAATCGACTGCGCGAAATCCCCTATTTTGTATACCGGAAAAAGGAGCGATCCATCGGGTTCCGGATTGATCTATGAGAATGGATCAGATCGCACCAATATCAATCCGTTTTCTTCCATTTTTTCCTACTCCAGGGCAAAGATTCAAGAATACGTTAACCAAAATCAAGGAACTATTCATACGTTGTTGAATAAAACTAAGGAATGCCAATCTTTAATAATTTTGTCATCAGCCAATTGTTCTCGAATAGGTCCAGGTAACGATGTAAAATATCACAATGTGAGAAAAGAATCAACGCAAAAAGATCCCTCCTTGGGCCCTTTAGGAACAGCCCTTCCAATTGCGGATTCTTTTTTATTTTCCCATTTAATAACTCATAATCAGATCTTGGTAACTCACTATTTGCAACTTGACAATTTCAAACAGAGAAAACAGACCTTTCAAGTATTTAACTATTATTTAATTGACGAAAATGCGAAAATTTGGAATTCGAATTCTGATCCGCGCAGGAACGTCATTTTGAATCCATTCAAGTTGAATTGGGATTTTATCCCTCACAATTCTATTGAAAAAACATCTACAATATTGAGTCTTGGGCAGTTTATTTGTGAAAATGTATGTATAGCCAAAAACAGACCACACCTAAAATCAGGTCAAGTTCTAATTGTTCAAGTTGACTCTGTAGTAATACGAGCAGCTAGGCCTTATTTAGCCACCCCCGGAGCAACTGTTCATGGCCATTATGGGAGAATGCTTTATGCAGGAGATACGTTAGTTACATTTATATATGAAAAATCGCGATCTGGTGATATAACGCAGGGTCTTCCAAAAGTAGAACGGGTGCTAGAAGTTCGTTCAATTGATTCAATATCGATGAATCTCGAAAAGAGGGTTAAGGGTTGGAACAAATGTATAACAAGAATTCTTGGAATTCCTTGGGGATTCTTGATTGGTGCTGAGTTAACTATAGTGCAAAGTCGTATCTCTTTGGTTAATAAGATCCAAAAAGTTTATCGATCCCAGGGGGTACAGATCCATAATAGACATATAGAAATTATTGTACGTCAAATAACATCCAAAGTGTTGGTTTCAGAAGATGGAATGTCTAATGTTTTTTCACCCGGAGAATTAATTGGATTGTGGCGAGCAGAACGAACGGGGCGCACTTTGGAAGAAGCGATCTGTTACCGAGCCATCTTAGTGGGAATAACAAGAGCATCTCTAAATACTCAAAGTTTCATCTCCGAGGCGAGTTTTCAAGAAACTGCTCGAGTTTTAGCAAAAGCAGCTCTCCGAGGTCGTATCGATTGGTTGAAAGGCCTGAAAGAAAACGTTGTTCTGGGCGGAATGATACCCGTCGGTACGGGATTCAAAGGATTAGTACACACTTCAAGGCAACAGAATAAGATTCCCCTGGAAACCAAAAAGAAGAATCTATTCGAGGGGGAAATGAGAGATATTTTGTTCCACCACAAAAATTTATTTGATTCTCGTTTTTCAAAGAATTTCTACGATACGCCGGAACAATCATTTAGAAGAGTCCTAAGAGCAGATTAAAGGGGGAAATCCGCGTTTGGTCCGCTCATTTGATTTGGTATTTGGGAATAGTCAAGTAATAAAGATAATAACGAATAGAAAGGAATAATGGCTTGGTTCGTGTATCTACGGCTAATCTACGGTAGAAGAGAAGGTTCCATCGGAACAATTATTTATTTATTTATTTTTATTTCAGCGTACCTTGTCTCTTTTTTTTTAAAAAAAAAAAGGGGGGGGGAGAAATGACCAGAAGGTATTGGAACATCAATTTGGAAGAAATGATGAAGGCAGGAGTGCATTTTGGCCATGGTACTAGGAAATGGAATCCTAAAATGGCACCTTATATTTCTGCAAAGCGTAAGGGTATTCATATTATAAATCTTACTAGAACTGCTCGTTTTTTATCAGAAGCTTGTAATTTAGTTTTTGATGCAGCGAGTAGGGAAAAACAATTCTTAATTGTTGGCACTAAAAAAAAAGCAGCAGATTCAGTAGCACGGGCTGCGATAAAGGCTCGGTGTCATTATGTTAATAAAAAATGGCCTGGTGGTATGTTAACGAATTGGTCCACTACAGAAGCGAGACTTCATAAGTTTAGAAACTTGAGAACGGAACAAAAAATGGGGAGACTAAATCGTCTTCCGAAAAGAGATGCGGCTATGTTGAAAAGGCAATTATCTCACTTGCAAAGATATCTGGGCGGGATTCAATATATGAAGGGGTTACCCGATATTGTAATTGTCGTTGATCAGCACGAAGAATATACGGCCCTTCGAGAATGTATCACTTTGGGAATTCCAACAATCTGTTTAATCGATACGAATTGTGACCCCGATCTGGCAGATCTTTCGATTCCAGCGAACGATGATGCTATCTCTTCAATCCGATTAATTCTTAACAAATTAGTATTCGCAATTTGTGAGGGCCGCTCTAGCTATATAAGAAATCCGTAATTAATAATAAGAAAAATAACTTCTTTCGGAAACTTCATAGATTTCTGGCATTCCCTACTCTTTCTGAATCTCACAAAAGAGATCAAAATCACTGGGGATATTATGGGATTCGTTGCTATTGAAAATATACGATTCAAGTAGTCAAGTCGAGAAAGAGATGATTGAATCAAAATAATTTCGTTTAAAGTCTGATTTTCTCAGAGGTCAATATGAATGCTCTATCATGTTCCATCAAGACACTAAAAGGGTTATACGAGATATCCGGCGTAGAAGTAGGCCAACATTTCTATTGGAAAATAGGCGGTTTCCAAGTCCACGGCCAAGTACTTATTACTTCGTGGGTTGTAATTGCTATCTTATTAGGTTCAGCTACTCTAGCTGTTCGGAACCCACAAACTATTCCGACCGGCAGTCAGAATTTCTTCGAATATGTTCTTGAATTCATTCGAGATGTGAGTAAAACTCAAATTGGAGAAGAATATGGTCCTTGGGTTCCTTTTATTGGAACTATGTTTCTATTTATTTTTGTTTCTAATTGGTCAGGAGCTCTTTTACCTTGGAAAATCATCCAATTACCTCATGGGGAGTTAGCCGCACCCACGAATGATATAAATACTACTGTTGCTCTAGCTCTACTCACGTCAGTGGCATATTTCTATGCAGGTCTTAGCAAAAGGGGATTAGGTTATTTTGGGAAATATATTCAACCAACTCCAATCCTTTTACCTATTAACATATTAGAAGATTTCACAAAGCCTTTATCACTTAGTTTTCGACTTTTCGGAAATATATTAGCTGATGAATTAGTAGTTGTTGTTCTTGTTTCTTTAGTACCTTTAGTGATTCCTATACCTGTGATGTTCCTTGGATTATTCACAAGCGGGATTCAAGCTCTTATTTTTGCAACTTTAGCCGCGGCTTATATAGGTGAATCCATGGAGGGCCATCATTGACTAGTTTTCTAATTTCGAAATAGTCCGTTTTTTGAGCTTAGCCCAAGTCAATGTATGCGCGGCTACAAATAATCTACTTAGAGAATAGAAATATATAACTACACTATAGACGATCTAGAATAATAGCAAAAAGATTACGATATTTACAATATTTGAGTAGAGAATTGTAAAAGAAAAAAGGAAAGAGATCGAAAAGATCTTTTTCCTAAAATTCCTATTTGATCCACTTATATCATACCTCCCTCAATGAGGATTCGTTTTATATTGAAAAGCCAATCTTAATAGAAACTATGCGGAGTCCTAATTTTAGTTGAATAAGAATTCTTGTGGTATATGTTTACGACGTGTTTGATTAAATCAAAAAGGATGTTCTATAGAATGAATTCACCTTTCAATTTATTTTATTCAACGATTGACCAAAAGAAAAGGATTCTATTAGAAAGAAAAGGATTCTATTAGAAAAAAAATTGCATGAACTTAAATCAACCAAAGAATAATATTCTGCGCAAGGATTCAGCTGAACCAATTTGTCCATTTCGATTGGATCCATTCCATGCGGGGGAATGATAAAAAAAAAGGGAAGGGAGAGACAAATTTACAAAAAAATGGGATTCATAAAAGATAAAAAAGGGGGGGTCGGTTCGGATAAGAGGGGTCCAACAAGGTATATGTAATTTCATGTTTCTAAGCCAACTCTTGTGGATGTTCCGAGGCATGATTCTCGAATCCGATTGAATCTAAGATGAATGAAGAGTTAGTTTACGTTATGGAAGAAAGACATGTATATGTGATATTAGATATTAACTAGTTATATATGAACTAAAGAGATATCTAATTTGCCCTACTAGGAATTTAGATGTAGATGGGAATTCCAACAGAAGTCCTTACGTCTCGTCGGTGACTGTGAGTTGAATGAATAAACGGATGAAATCAAGAAAAAGATCGAAGAATTTAAAGAGTGGTTTAGAAAAAAGAAATGGATGAACGAAACTCGTATGGATTCCATTCACAAAGACTTTGTTGATAGAAACTAAAAGGGCTCTATTTGAAGTCGTTTTAATGGGTTAATAATAATATTATATTACTTCAATTCGAAGTTTGTAGTTACTTTGACTAGATTACTTTGTAGCGATGGAATAATTAAGGCATAATTCATTCATTGTATCATTAACTATTTATTTCTATTTTTTTATACGAGGAACTTATTATCATGAATCCAACGATTTCTGCCGCTTCTGTTATTGCTGCTGGATTGGCTGTAGGGCTTGCTTCTATTGGACCTGGAGTTGGCCAAGGCACTGCTGCGGGCCAAGCTGTAGAAGGTATCGCGAGACAGCCCGAGGCAGAGGGAAAAATACGAGGTACTTTATTGCTTAGTCTAGCTTTTATGGAAGCTTTAACAATTTATGGCTTGGTTGTAGCACTAGCACTTTTATTTGCGAACCCTTTTGTTTAATTGTGAAAATATGAAAAATACAAATTTTTCCTATTTTATTGCCTCGGACTTGTCATTTGCTTTTTAGCATTATACCCATATTTCATTCCTACAATGACTTTTTCGTTGAGAAAATAACCTACGGGAAGGCTGATTTGCAGATGAGGAATTAGCATACCGACTCGCTTTCATCCTTCCCGTTCGTCATTCAAAGGAAACCTCCTTTTTAGTTTTAGGAAGGGTTGCAACAAGGGAGATAATTCGCCATTTCTAAAGAGAATCCATTTTTGACTCGATTTAGAAATTGAAAAACGAAAATCTCTATAAATAAAAAAGAAAAGGGGGCGAGGTGATACAAAAAGTACAAAAAGAACTCTGTTCTATTTTTTAGTCTATCTATAAGAGGAGATCCTATGAAAAATGTAATCGATTCCTTCGTTTCTTTGGGACACTGGCCATCCGCCGGGAGTTTTGGATTTAATACCGATATTTTTGCAACAAATCCAATAAATCTAAGCGTAGTGCTAGGGGTATTGATCTTTTTTGGAAAGGGGGTGTGTGCGAGTTGTTTATTTCAAGAATAGGCTGGATCCAACCAGCTGTACTTTGACTTTTTCCCTTATAACTAGGAAAGAAAGGTGCATGATCCCGCGAATGACTTTTGAATAAATTCAAAAATCATATGTAAGAACCACAGCATTTCGTGA
>CAUJRU010005039.1:142500-147684 GCA_963277665.1 Viscum album
TATATACTATATATTTTATTCTAAATATTAGAATAGTCTATATCTATAGATTCTAAATATTAGAATAGTCTAAGTATTCTATTCTATTTTGACACCAAGAAATGATTTCTAGAAATAGAAAAGGATTTTCTGAAATTGAAAGTCATTTGTAATAAGAGTCCTTCATTACCAAAAATGGATTTCATACCCCAATTAGATATTGGGGGACCCCTAACCTAAGGCTATATTAGTAATTAGATTAGTAAGGTCTTTCGTTGGAAAAAGGTTAGAATGGCGAAATGGGTCGAGCGGGGTTTTGATTTCTTGAGGTTATCCCCGACTTTCCGTGTTTGAATCGAAGGTTCATACTGTAAGACTTAGTGGATCTTCTGATTGTTAGAATTCTCGAATAAATCATGAATTTTCTAGGATAGTATTAAAGATTTTATCGAAAAACTTACAGCAGCTTGCCAAACAAAGGCTAAGAGAAAAAAGAACAAAGGTATGACTGGCATAATATCTATAATGGGATTCAAAAAAGCATAGGCCTCAGGTAATTTGGCGAAGAAAAAGACTAGTCGAATAAAGGGCAGAATTAAGACAGATACAGATCAAACTAAACATATTAAGCATAACAGACATTTTGTTCTTGGAGATAAGTGCATTTTGGTTGAGTTATTGATATAAATAAGGAAAAATGAAGTAAGGTAGACAAAAAGCCTTCTTTTTCTTTGAACCCACCCAATCAAAAATCCTCCAATTCTCAAACGAGAATAGAAGAAATCATACTTTCATACAATATCTTAATTGAATTCTATGTAATGATCAATAAATTCAGTTTGAATTTGATATCTACACGTGTCAAAATCCTAACAAGAATCTAATCTATTCTATAAAAAAAGATTTTCTATAGATAGTTGGACTGGAATTGACGAATACGTAACACCCATATTACACTTTATTAGTGTTGAATAGAAATCTAAATGGGGCGTCGCCAAGTGGTAAGGCAACGGGTTTTGTCCCGCTATTCGGAGGTTCGAATCCTTTCGTCCCAGAGTGTATCCATTCTATCAGAATAAAGATTCCCCTTTTATTTGAAACTTCTGTTTAGAATATTAGTCATCGAATGTGATTTTTTTCTTTTTTGATTTTGAGGATTCAGAGAAGAATCCTTTTTTTTTTCACACCAAACGGAATCGAATTTACTGCAAATGACATGCAGATGGAACTGAATCTAGTTGTGCTCCGGTAAGATGATAGATCACAAAAGTTTGAATTCAAAAGGGGTAGGCTGGGCTTTTCATCATATGTCCATTCCCTTCCTATTGAAGGAAGTTAGTTACTTAGAAAAGCTTAGGTCCCATCTCTATTTGAATTTTCAATGATTTCTTTGAATCAAAATGCGAAGGGGCTTATTTTCCCTAGCCCTTTTTCCCTGTCCCTAAAATGGAATTCCATTTAATTTAAATGGGGTATTCCAATTAGTAATCTTAGCGTTCTGCGGATCTCTGAATTCTTAAATAAGAGTAAGTCTTGGTACTAATTCAATTTTCTCCATGGGATTACGGCCTTAAGGCAGGGTTAGGGTAAACTAAGAAATAGTAGCAAGGACTTAATCTGGACTTGTTTGTCTTTATCCTTAGACAAGAGATAGTTCATATTCCGTAAAAAGAGACCTTTTTTAGATTTATGAATCATCATTCCCATTGAATTAGGGGAGTAGATGTAGATGGCCCTTAATCAGTAACCGAAGAGATTTATGAATTTCAATCTCTGTGTCTGCTCAAATTACATTAACAAAGAATCAAGTTACATATGTAAAAGATTCTTTTTCTTGATTCTTTGAACTTTGTAAGTATTTTGTCTTTGGCGTTAATGAATAATTGTAAATCTATCTAACAATTGATATGGGGGGTGGCTCATACATTTTATTCACTTGAATGGCAAAATCGTAGAAAGATTACTTAATCCCCAGGTTAAACAAAATATGAAAATACATAGAAATGAGGAAATGCTTAGCTGATATGTATGTATTGTTTGCTTTCGTTATATTTCAGTGAAAGCAGTCTTTCCATTTTTGTGAAAAAGAGTTGGAATTGCTTCAATGTGAAAATGGAAATAGTTAACATAGAATATCCATAACAGTTGTTCAGTCTATCTGAGAAATATGAAAACTTTCCAGTCGTACATCTGATTGATAAAATCAGAATCCAAAGAACCTAACTCTTCCCTTACATCAGTCTTTTTTAGCCATCTAAAAAAAAAAAAAAATTGGATTCTTGTTTGATTTAGTTATCTGCTTTAAATTCTGGATGAATCGGTTCGAAAAGAAAGAGAGATTTATCTTTGTTTGATGATCAAATGTAGTCTTTACTGTCAAACTTTATTCAAATAATGATGTCGAAATAGGAAACTGTTTCAATTAGAAACATTTTCACTGATTCCCTTAGGAGTTGAATCTTTGATATTTGAAGAAGTCGGAGTTGGGTCAATGTCAATCTAAATCCTAGCCCTAACCTATCGAGTCACTTGAGGATGGAGAGTCAAAAAGACTCCATTTATTCGTATTCTTTATATTAGTTATGCTGGTTCTATATTTCTCTTAGAGATTCCTCTTAGTTTGTTTTTTTAGAAAAAAGGTTTCATTGATACAAAAAGGGATGGGGTCTTGCTAAGATTTTTCAGAAAAATCTTTACCCTCTTTGTGATAGAAGAATAAAGGGTAGATTACTATGTCTATGTACCGACTGAATTGAACCAATGACTATTCATGATTTCATAATTGAATCAATTTCATACGGGTTCCAAATTAGAGGAATGTTATGGTAAAACTTCGTTGAAACGATGTGGTAGAAAGCAACGTGCGACTTGAAGGCCGCGATCCAATGTGGATTCTTAGTCTTACATCCACCATTTTATATCGGAATGAGGGTGCTCTCGACTCGACATCATTTGTTCCACTCTAACCCCTCTTTTTGTTGGGTTGTAATGGAAATAAACAGAGTACGTGATGGAGCTCGAGTAGAAAAATGCATTTCTCGGGGGCAAGGATCTAGGGTTAATGCCAATCAATAAATTGAAACAACTTCGTAAGTAGATCTTCGATATAGAAATGGAAAGAAAGGATCCGATTTCAGCAAGTTTCAATTTAAAAAGCAAATTTGTTGGAATTGAGAAAACTCTTTTGATCCAAAGTGTATCACGTGAGAATCAACTCTGCGTATGGTTCTTTGGTAGAAAGAAATCACAAAAGGGGTATGTTGCTACCATTTTGAAAAGATTAAGAAACACCGAAGTAATGTCTAAACCCAATGATTTAAAACAAAGAGAAAGGATCCCAAAACAAGGAAACACCATTTCAATTGTCTCAATAACTGAAAAAAAATAAAGAATACAAATGGATTTTAAATCAGACAAAGGATATAAGGGGGGGTTAAAGACTACTCAAAAACTCAAATTGCCTAAAGATTTTCCTTTGAGCGATTTTGAAAATGATGCAACTTGAGTTATGAGTACAAATGCATTTTTTAGGAGGGAAGAAGAAAAATGGGTGAAATCATAGTCTAATTCATTTTATGGACCTTTTTCCCTTTCATTAGAACATTAGAATTCTATATATATATAGAGAAAACTTTGAATCATTTTTTCTCGAGCCGTACGAGGGGAAAACTTCCTATACGTTTCTAGGGGGGGTGCTATTTATCTACATCTATCCCAATGAGCCGTCTATCGAATCGTTGCAATTGATGTTCGATGCCGAAGAGACGGAAGAGCTCTTCGGAAAGTGGGTTTTTATGATCCGATAAAGAATCAAACTTATTTAAACGTTTCTGCTATTCTCTATTTCCTTGAAAAAGGTGCTCAGCCTACAGGAACGGTTAAGGATATTTTAAGGAGGGCAGAGGTTTTTAAGGGACTTCGCCCTAATCAAAATCAAACACAATTAATCAAATAAAAAGGGGCGGGTGGTTTTTAGAGGAGTTTGCTTTCTATTGTAGAATTTTTTTCTACTGCTTACTTATTGATTCCCCGATCTAAACCCTTTTCTACCTATGTAGTGCTAATTCAACACAAGTTTTTTCAATATTATTGAAATGGAATTGCTTTTTTTTATTCTTTTCTCAACATCTATATTGACAACAGTGTATCGAACAAATATAATTCATTGTGATAAGCGGGTTTTTTGCTTTCCGTCTCATAGGTTTGGTATTTTATCTTACTTCATTCAAATGGTGGGTTCTTTGGATGCGCTTTGATACAAGAATTTTGGATTGAAAGGGGGGATAACATAAGCATAAGAGAAGAGGTGGTCTATTCATTTGCCATTTACCTATCTTTTGAATTTTTCTTTTATTGGAGAATTTCCTGTATTTTCATCTGCTCAATTTATTTTGATGTTCCGAATCAATTAGAAAATAGCTTTTTTAGATTTTTTGCTTTCTTAGTGCAATAGTTTGATTGCCTCGTATAATCATTTATTTGGATTCTGATTGTATCTATACACCCCCTTTCTTTTATTCTTCTTATTCCTATTCGGGTTGCTAACTCAACGGTAGAGTACTCGGCTTTTAAGTGCGACTGGGATCTTTTACACATTGGGATGAAGTGAGGGATTCGTCCATACCATCGGTAAAGTTTGGAAGACCGCGACTGATCCGGAAAGGGAATGGATGGAAAAAATAGCATGTCGTATCAACGAAGAGTTCTGAGAATATTTCATTTTTTCCCGGCTCAGTAGAAAACCTTGTTTTAATTATTGAAACGGAGTTAAGTGAATTCAATTTCAATTCAATTTCAAGTTGGGTCGAATGAATAAATGGATAAAGACAGAGCCCTATGGCTTCAATTAATTATAGGGAAAGAAAAAGCAACGAGCTTCTTATTCTTAATTTGAATGATTGCCCGATCTAATTAGACGTTAAAAATATATTAGTGCCTGATACGGGAAGGGCTTTCCCCCACGAGTGAATTCTTTATTCTTTGAACGAATCCTAATTAGTACCATTCTTTTATATATATATGAATTTTTGATATATATTGATTTTGGAATGGAGATGTGTGTCTAAAAGAAACAGTATATTGATCAAAAATTTCCAAAATCAAAAGAGCGATTGGGTTGATAAAATAAAGGATTTCTAACCGCCTTGTTTTGTTATCTTATAACGAAGATAAACCAATGAAATAGAAAAACAGAGGATAGAGAAT